>CAHIKZ030002777.1:935000-990000 GCA_903632075.3 Acanthosepion pharaonis
GTACATCTGGTTTTTATTATCTGAATTCACTGCATTCTGTATTTCATCTGCTTGCTCTGACCATCATTTTTCTTGCATAGTTCGAAGAGCACATTGAGCTTCTGCTTTTGCAGCTTTAAATTTGTTGCACAATTTACAATTTAGTATCATCATTTTTTCATCAAATCAGTCTCGAGGTTTTGTTGGCATTTTTTTCCCCAGAACTTCCTCAGCAGCTATATATATATATATATATATATATATATATATATATATATGAATGAATTTCATCGGCATGAGGAAGTTCTGGGTTTACGGGGAAGATAGTAGAATGAATTTCATCGATTTGAAATTAAAAGGAACAGTCTTCCCAAGAATATACCGAAATTTAGAACGGTTGTATTATTCATGATCAGACATAATAGACATTCATGGTCTGTTGTATTTAACAATATATGTTCAAATAATGACCTGTTGCACTATATATATATATATATATATATATATATATATATATATATATATATATATATATATATATATGTGTGTGTGTGTGTGTGTGTGCGTGTGTGTTCAAACGTTATTTTTTAGAGGATATTTAAGTAAACACTATACTGTCCTGCGTACTTGAAAAAACCTCAAGCAAATGTGTTCCTCCTGGGTATGCACTAAAATTCTTTGAAGAATATATTGGATTAAAAATAAACGCCTTTAATTCTTTAGAAATTGCTTTGATTACGTTTCGGTAGGAAACTGAGCAAATATACGTTTCTAGAAAATTTGAACGAGTGAATGTTTTTAAAAAGCAAATAACACGTTGCTTGACGGCGTGAAGCTCTTCGTAGCCGAGGCGGTCAAATCACGCCGGATCAGACGGTGTTGCACCCTGCAATTGGTGACGCAATTTTGAATCTTGCTGGAGGGAACATTTTCTTTAGTACGCAGAGCGGTAGATGAAATAAGCAATGTTTAAAATAAACGAAACGTCTACTCAAACACGGGTATCCATTAAAAATAAAGTTTGAAGACATAAAAATGTCAGATTAAAAAAAAATCCATGAATTCTTTAGAACTATATATTTGCATGTGCTTGTATTCACTCGTGTTTGGCATCGATTAGTAGAGGCTCGATTCGCTTAACATAATCTTCCTATTGAATTCCATTTGCGATGTTGCAACGGTTGCCGGTGTCGAATGAGTGTGTCTATTTGAGGTTGTTCTGGTGATTTCACAATAATGCCCTTGGAAATTGTATGATTCTAGCTCTTCTCCCTCCAGTTATAGATAAAATAGTATGATTTAGCCTTGGTAGGGTTACCAGTCTAGGAGAAGTATGAGACCCTCTGTTAGGTATTGTGTCTGTATAAGGCTCACTACTCGGCATCATCGGGAAACCTTGACAATGACCTGTTCCCTTCAATATATTTAGAAAAATATTTTATAAATAATATATAATGCGTGTGTTATATTTGACTCCATTTTTCTGTTCCCATTCTGATTTCTTAAACGCACAATATGGTTGTAACAGATCTGAATTCTCATCTTTGACCTTATCCTTATTCATTTCATACAAAAGCCCAAATACTCTGGATCCTTCATACCTTCCTTCCATTTACTGTTTCATTCTTTCTGTCCCCTCCACATGAATTTTGAGTATACGATTCAGATCCCGCCCCCAACCTATGCCAGCCTACACCAGCACATCTAGCCATTTTTATTTTGCGAATCTTCCACTTCTTGCTCTAACCCCTCCCAGTTAGAGTCTGGGCTTTTAAACAATTTGTGACATCCTTGTTTCCAGCTGCCAATACCTATTGGCAACTATGTTTTTAGTTAAATGAAATTTAAAAGTACTAGAAAACATCATTACAAGTCTATTACGTCGCTGGGTTTGTGCCTAAGCAAGCCTGACAAACGGTAATGAAGCGAAGGAGGGATTGGGGCAGTGACGGAATAGGTGGCACTCTTTTGGATGGAAGAAGGAAGACGTTGGATGGTTGTCAGGAAAGGCGATCGCAATGACCGTTGTTGGTAGGGGCAAAGGGATATGGGAGATTTCCGGGAACGATGTGCCATCCGTTTGTTTGTATTTTCGCGTTTTCTATTTTTTTATTTTGTCTACTTTTCGGGAGTTGAAGTGTCTTCTCCTTTCAAATTACAATCGCTTTTTTAAAACTTGTTTTTTTAAAGAATAAATTGAAAGAACTAATGCTGTCGATTATGAAACTGCATATAATCTTGTTTATCAAGCCAAACTCTCCAGGAGTTTTATTAACATACTTTTTTGTGCACGAGTTTGGTCATTTATTAAATAAATTTCATTCAACCATGCTAAAAATCATATTCGACTTGAAATCAAAATAAGCCAATTTTTCATGCTTCAGTTAAATTTCGTAGAAATTTGGCACATTATATATATATATATATATATATATATATATATATATATATATATATATATGTGTATGTGTGTGTGTAAAATATATAGAAAATAGGAATGAACTCGTTTGGTAAATAATCCAAAGTTCTTTATTATTTTTTATTATTTTTTAAAAAATAGTGCTCGATACAAAAGTAGAGCATAAATATAATTAAATCATATTTTAAATAAATAATTTTTATATATATATATATATATATATATATATATATATATATATATATATATATATATATATATATATATATTAAATCCAAGGTTTTTTACGAAAGAGTCCTGATGAATTCTCGGTTCGACTCTGCTTCCCAGATTCTAAATTTATTCTAGAATTTATTCTTGTTCGGACCTATATCTTTACACTACATCCCTAATATATTCATCAAAAATCATGTTTCTACTTTGCATGTTTTTAATAAACCACTACTTTTGTACACGGAATTCAAAATATTGACTCGAGTTCTGACTGAATGACTGGTACTTTTGGAATTTCTAAAGTTTTTGAGTTACATTTACTAATCATTGTTGTACTTGACTCTTTATTAGAAGGAAATGTGATTTCAGCAGTGTTCTAACCTGTATGTATGGGAAACCACCATATATCCCGGCGTACCTTTAGACTACCAGGAGGTCTTTAATTCCGAAGGAATGCTCAATTACCTTTATGAAGGAAAACCCACCAGGTGTTATGATCTTTCGAAGCTCTTCTAACTTTTGTATCCGAAATGTAAACCTAGTAACATCTAAATAAGTAAAGGATTTTTATTTCTGATCAGATGTAATTTCGAGTGTCTGTCTGTCTCCCCATTATTTCCACTGTATCTACTGCAATTTTCCTATCAAATATGTTTTTACTGTTTTGAGTTCAGAGTTGTCTTGCTCCTAAACTGATTGCCGACCAAGTCTAGAGACTCTGGTCTGCCCTATTTAACCCATAGCTGGGGATGGGAGAGAAAGATAAAGAGTCATACCTTTCACATTTTGGGAATACAACTAACTCGGCCAGAATTTGAACTCGGCAGCGGATTCCATTTCCTTCGACGACAACAGCTACGCAATGTACAAATCATATTCTGATTCTAATTATGTTGCTTTGGTCCCTTTAAAAGACAGTTTGGTGTACGCAGTCCCTTACTTTCCGTATAATGAATTATTTTTATTTCATGGGTGACTTTCGTTGGATTTCGCAATTAATTTCAATTATTCCCAAATTTATTTACAAGTTGTAAAAATTATTGTCGTATAAAAAATTCGTCGCAAAAAATCACGTAAAAAAACAATCGCAGTAATGAAAACTTTGGAATTCAAAATTTCAGGATTGCGGGTTGGAATGTTTTTCATTTGCTCGCAGAGTCGGCCTGATTCCAAAATGATATGATATGGCCTACGGATTCTAGGAGTAAAGTTGAAAAAAGTGGGATACAGTGACACACTGACATTCGCATTTATTTATAGATGAAACAAGGTTCATTTTATTTCAAAGTATACTTTCTGTTTAGCGTTTAATGCTTGAATTTGGCCTTTCGATTCTGTTTACCTTCCTTATAAATGTTTCACTACATCGCGTATGTGTGTTATATATATATATATATATATATATATATATATATATATATAATTTTTTCCTTTACATTTTTCAAAAATAAATCTTAAACTTGTTAACGTTTATAGGCATACATAAAGAGAAAATGGTTTGATACATGATCTTTAGACAGATTTAGCTAGAGAATTTACGGATTTATTGGGGAAAGCTGGTGTCAAGAAATACGGTATATTTTAAACAGAACTTAAACTATAAGCAATAGCAAAATTTTGTTTCATTGAAAATTGAAGTAAGGTTCGGAAGGGGTTATGCCAATTGAGTAAAAGAACAAAGTAACAAAATAGATTTACTGAATGCCATCATTCTGAGAGGACTGCATGCATATTTGACGCTTTTTATTACAATCTTGTACATAAGAAACGGAATTTTTACTTCACATCACCAAAATAGATTTTCAAGGTCACAGTCGTTGTGTGAAATTCGTTTGCGGAGCGTTCAGCAGACCAATATTAATAATAGTTTGCTCCTTAACTGTATTCTCCACTTTACTTTTACTTTAGTAAACACTTTTTCAAAATCGGTTTTGACTAGAAAGTTTGTTTGTTCAGGGTTTTAACAAAACTAGCGAGGCGGTTTGCGTTCCAATGTAGGAATTGAATATACATTTAAAAAAAAACAAAATCTTTTGAAAATATGTAAATCTTGACAGAAATTAAAGTCAGTCTATATATATATATATATATATATATATATATATATATATATATATATATATATATATAACGGTTATTCTCTTTATGTATGTCAACTTATTTTCGGTAACCAGTTCACTGGCACAGTCCATCAGCATTTTAATCTGTTTTAGGTAACAATCTGCCAATACTGATATTAGTCAAAATTTAAAACTAAGACGCCAAAATGAGTGAAAGCATTCGAATCAGCGATTATAAGTTTATAATTTGATATTTTTAAAGAATATTTTATCAACAAATTAATTTTTTATTTTGATTTTAATAATGCCGTATTAGTTTCAGCAAAAGAAATTATGCATACAATTTAAGATAATGAATAGTACTATATAGGATGTCTTTATAAATATTTTTTTTATTTGTGTTTGCATCAGGATCTATCTCGAGCGATAGTAATCGGTTGTAACGATGCTGGCGTCCTTATACACCCGATGTTATTGTACTGTGTTGGCGTGATAGCATTTATAAATATACAGTCTACATAATAAAGACGAATAGCTGTGCAAACAGAAAAGAGGATAATATAATGCCTTGTGCTTTCCAGCCTAAGATCCGAGCCCTGCGCTATCACAAGGTCGTTTGCAAACACGTTACTAAGTAATGCAAACAGATTCAGTGGAAATATGCGTTGTTAGTGTTTGAATCATTTTTTATTATGGTTGAAATTATTCTGTATTTGTAGGGAGAGTGGGAGACTGGGTATTATTCGATTCAAAAGACAGTTTTAGATCTAATATGGCGCGCGTGAAACGTAAGACTTCTTGCGATTTATGAAATCAGAAAATCCTAAAGTAATTAGTGGAAGGTAGTGATGGAAAATTCGATGCTCGTCACAGTGGGAATTATGGCTATAATGTGCTTTTCGGTCGGAGTTGCTCCGATTTCCATTGTAATTAATGTCTGTTGTAAGAGATTTTGAAGGGACACTGACGCACGCAATGGACAAACGATAGAACGAGCAAGCGAGTCGAATGGACGATAATGGTCCTTAGTGCGCATGCGCGTAGAGAGGGGAAATAAAACATTCAGATTCAATTATGTACGTCAGAAGACGTAGAGTTATTCAAGTGAATCAATATGTAAACGCGCAGGTATTAAAATGGGCAATGAAACACGTTGATATAAAAGCATAAACCTGTATTTTATCACGGACTTTTGTCAGATTAGTACACTTGTTCAAATATACATTTAAATCACATCTTCAGTTTTCACTAACATTATAACATTATAAAGGAGAATTGGAAATATTCTGTTATAAAAATTATAGTCGCCCAATATAGTGAAATAGATGTCTTTGAAAAAAAATCAATTGTTAAAATATTATCTATGAAAGAAACAAAAATTGAATTTGAACACGTGATAAACGAACATTAAAAAGAAAATGATTAATGAAATGAAAATTGAATAAAGCTTTTGTCTTTTTTGCATCAACGATTGAAACAATTTATTGAAAAGTTTCTTTGTAAGAAAAAAGGCAATATATTTTCTTGAATGTAAATATCTTTTGAACTTTAAGAATTTCAGTAAACTACAGCTTCATAGAAAATAAGTTTTAAGGTTAATTCCGAAATGAATTCAGAGCAATTTAAATTTTTGTAAGAAATATTTTGTAAAATAATATCCTTTTGACTTGAAAAATAAAAATGACAAACATATTTGGATAACATTCTAGTTTTATTTCTTAATAAAAAAGAAAAAAAGGTATTTTTTATAGAATTGCAAAGAATAGTGTAAAATATATCATCCTTTCCACCCCTTGTTCACTCTTGAATAATATACTGTTTTAATATGGGAGAAATTTAAGATTTCATTAATAAATATTGTCGGCTGTTATTTCATTTTTTAAAGAAAAATATATGAATTTATGCTATTCGGAAAACCATTGACATCATCTAACACATTTTTTCTGATCTGCGTAATGACAAATATTGTAATTTCATATCCATTCTAAGCGTCATAGTATAGAATTAGAAATATTTTTTTTCAGATACAACAAATAAAAGAGTCTGAGAATACCAAATATATACAAACCAAACCAGAAATAATAAGAATTATTTCATTTTTTTTGTTCTACTGTCCGAATCTTTTTCGGTCTGAATCTTTTTGAAACTTTTCTTCTGATTCAATGCATTTATCTCAACATTTTCCTCTACTGAAAACAGGACCTTATTAGAGAATTGAATAATTCGGCGGGGAGTAGTAAATGTTAAAATTTGTTCCCACATTAACAGGAGGACTGGGAATATTTCAGATGACTCTTCGCCAGAATTAAATATTAGATGTATATCTGTACTCGACCGACACTTATAGAGGTGGAGTCACCCAGTAAAGAAGTGGTAGGTTATTATTAAAAAAATAGTCAACTCGTGCACAAAGTCTTAATCTGTTCCACTGGAAGCATCTTCTCGATCCAATCACTCATTTCCAAAAAATGTTTGGCTAATCCGACGAGACTAGCTAGAATTAGAAAGGAATTCAAAGATGTGCTGAAAGCGCGGAAAGTACCATGACCTTGACCATAAACCTTAACCAGATGCCAAACATAACATGGAAATTCTTAATCATGAGACGTTGAACGTCTCTAAGAAGATTGAAGGAAAGGGAAATTCGAGAAAGAGAGCGTTGTGAGGGAAAGTGTGAGTGCGGAAGAAAGTGCTTGAAATTTGAATAGATTTCTTGTTGTTCGATTCCCAGCGACAATTAAACGTTTGCCATTAAAATGCTATCATAAATGTATCAGTATATAAAATTATTCATTTTTAATAAGAGGACCACAAACCGTGGAAATTAGTTTGGTGCCAGGTAAATACGGGTAATCTGAACCTGTTGAAATTCCAATGAATCTGAAAAGATTTTTCATTATCTCTTGCCAGTGCTCTTCTCTCGTTCTTTATATGTGTCTACGCTTCTCTCCATTATCATTTCTTAGCGAATTTACCCCATGCAAGGCAGTAAAGCCACTAAGACACAAGGTTAATTAGAAAACAATAACATTAAGAAGCAGCGAGAACAAAAGAAGAGTAACCAGGAAGACAGTAGATACCGATTGACATTAGATTTAAATTTTTGAAGATCAACATTGTCCAGAAAGCATGGGCCGGAAGGGTGTTCCACAATCGATAAGTGCGAGAAAATAAATTGTTAGTATAGAACTTACGGTTACATCTAGCCAATTCAACAGTAAAATGATGAGACCTTGTTGTCAATCTAGTATTTCGCTCTGAATTCATAAAACCTAGGGTACCATCCGAATAATTATCATGAAAGTATTTATAGAAATGGTAGAGGGAAGCAACTTTACGGCGGTGTGAAAGTGACTGAGTTCGAGACACCAGGCTAGGACCAAATAATTTTGCTGATTCTTCTGTGGATTTTATCAAAGAGCTCAAGGTAAATAGCAAGAGAACCGAACCATATGTGGCAGCAATATTCTAAGCATGTGCAAATGGTACACATAAATATGTAAGACAGATTCATGGAAAGGAAAATTCTTTGCAGCTAGGGAAAATAAATACCCATTCATGTTTTGGTGTAATCTGCAGATTTTTATAGAAAAAAAACCCCAAAAAACCTCAGAATCAAGAATACACAGATATTTTCTACTGTATCCTTTCACATTTCTTTTGCTCTCTAGATAATGAATTTCAAGGTGTCACAATTTTTTACGTCTATCAATTCTTTCTGTCTTTTTAATCTTATGATTTACAGCCATCAAGCCTTTTATATCATATCACTCTACGGATGTATTTCTATCTCTGTTCCTCATTCTCCCCCGCCCTATCTCACTCTCTCTACACATATACTGTAGTTTTTCTAGCATTACCTCCTACTTTTCCTTCCTCACATTATTTCCCACTTAATATCATGCAGTCATCTTGGTCAGAATGTGTAAGTGATACCTATTTAAAGCACCCTTTGACTATAGACAAAAATCTTTGACGGACGTACAGACAAACAAGCAGAATAATAGTATATATGATGACATTGTCTGGTAATTGGTAATATAGTTTTAATTGTAGTTAATATGAATTTATTATTATTCTTTATTTATCTAACGTAAGGCCAAACGTGTAGGGTGTCTCTTGGAAGATTAGCTTGTTAACCAGAATAAGAGCGCCTATTATTGACATTAATTTTATATTCATAGGTATGTTGAGGATTAGATAATCAAATTTCAGATCTAAATTGTTTGTTCATTTAAAATAGAATATTTCTGAAGAATATATCCTGTTTAAATACAGAAGAAATCATAAAAAAATAACTTCAAATATACCGAGTTCAATTTCATTCAAATTATCTCTACGTTTCTGTGTGATCATTTATATTTATATCTTAATTTAATGACAGAACTAAAGATATTTCTATAAATCAGAAGAAAATTAAGGAATAATTGTATTACTGAAGAGTTTTTTGAAATATACAATAAAATCTTAGTTTTAAATTATCTTTTTATTATTTAGGGTTTAATTCTTAATGCCTCTGTCGCCGAGAAATTAGTCGTGATATTTTTCTTGATTTCACTTGTGACATTTTTTCCCTAAATTCACATTTTGTGGCCATTAATTTTTCTTTTAAAGTTAACCTTAATTGACTTTACCTTTACAAGTAATAAACTGGCTGTTTACTTCGTGACCGTCTATGATGTCAAGTGCTATGTACCAATAGATATGAATAAACTGATATTGAGATATTATAGTAGGTACCCAAAAGAAAAGCGATACATAAGGTTTAAAAGGAATGAAAGATCTTTCTGGAAACTTTTATTTTACATTTAATTTCAATATGATACATTTCCAATAAGCAAAATACTTGCTGAATTTTAAAGCTAGTTTTAATTGATTGGAATGAGAATTTTCTATTATAAAAAATGGATGATTTTATCCATATTTACAATTCTTTCAGCACAATGTAATTCTATTTATTAAAATATTCTTTCAAAAATAAAATATACTTTTTAAAACTTTATTTGAGGTACAAGAGCTGATTTAAAGTTTAAACAAAGTTTTTTCCTTTGCTTTTATTGCTCAGCCCAAGGTAGGAGTTGTCGAGACAGTTGAGGAGAATGTTTTATTTCAAACTCTGTTAAATTATGTGCGTGCGCGTAAGTGTGTACATATGAAATGGCACAGGCAACTCACGCACAACACATGTGCATGCAAAGTCACACGCATACAGTGTTTCATGGACAGAGAATCATCTCTTCTTTTGTGGGATAGATTAACGAAGCTTAGTTAAGCACTGTGCAAGAGCACAAGTATGAGTTCCCCAATGAAAATCAAATTCACCACAGTAGAATTAATCAAATATTGTTAAACATTAAACATCGAGAATCTGTGGTCAATCTGCAAGGAATCACTTCGTGGAATGGACATATGAAATACCAATATGTGCACTGGGCCATGTCTCACTGGAAAGGTACGAAAAAAAGTAAATAATAACTGAATTATTTGTTTTGTTTCAATTAATTTGCACAAGGGTATATTTTGCTAGGGAAGACGTTTAGATGTAAAAGATTCATTTTTTGATACTTTTGCCCTCTCGTTATGTGATATTAAAATATCCCAAAATGTAATATTTTTATAAGAATTTTAATAACTCAACATTGTTGTATTTTTCTATAGACCATGTGATTCAGTGCCATGCATTTTTAACGCCATATTTACATTATAGATTCGCTCGGCAACATCACCGGATCTCGAAACCTGTAAAAAATGTGCACATTTTAAAAATTTTCATAGCGGAGAATTCTAACACATCTTAAAAATATAAAATTTTAAATTTTATCACATAATCAGAAGCCAAAGTCTAGAGAGGTATCAAAAACTGAATCCTGGCCTTTCTTCCCGAAAAATACCGAGAACAAGCGAACATCTGCTTAACTATTCCGATGTTTTATTACATTGAGTGAGCGTCTGTGTGAATCTTTGCAAGTTATCCTTCAACAGAATCACCCACTTTGTGTTAAAAAAAGTGCATAATTTTTGTTTTTGATAAGAATAACCTCCCTTGAGGTGAGTTAGTATCAGAAAATATGTATAATTATTTATAATTATTTTTAACAAAGCCAGTTATAGAGATGAGTGGGCGTGCGTATTTAAAATATTCAGACTAAAATGTTAAAAAAGGTTCGTCTTCCTTTTAGTATAACTACTAAATATTTACTTGAATTATTTACATTATTCGGACTGTTATCCTCATCTTCACTGCAATACTCACAACGGTTCGGCCGTTGTACGCTCCGGTCTTCTTCAGGTGATTGGAATATTTCGAACCAAATGCTTTATTTCGTCCACCGGTGTAGATTGTCCTCAAGGACACAAGGCCCAGTGGATAAATAAGTTGATTAGACCCAAAGTGTTGTGAGTTCAATACCAGGCCACAGCAGTGGTGAACCAAAATTTGGAGAGTTGAGTTAAAAGGAAATAACTGAGACATCCGAAAGAGCCATGGCACGTGGAACTAGAACAATCTATCCCGGTGGACAAAATAAAGGGTTCGGTTCGACATTCCAATCACTTGAAGATGACCGGAGCGTAGAACGGTCGAAACGCTGCGAATATGGCAATGAAGATGAGCGTAACAGTCCGAATAATGTAAATAGTGCAAGTAATCATAATACAACATCTAAGAGATATAGACACATACTAAATATTTAAATGTAAATAAATTGATCTTCTATGGGCAACAAACACACGGTAATTTCCTTTTACTGATATATCTCGTATACAAGAAGACTTTATATTTCCTTTCTGACTTTCTGTTTATTTGCAGTAAATTTCGGTGATGGTCTGAGCCAAATCTTTCGTCATACATTAAAAGCACGGCCGCTACTAAAGAATTAGTTGGATCAAGTGCTGGACGCCGATGACCCTGCCTGGCATATTTGCGACACGAACTAAATATGGTGAGTTCGCAATTGGCAAACTAATATCGAGAGCTATTGTTGCGATTTATTTGAACCTCACTGAACTTGTACTAGATAAAGTCAAACTTGGGAATTTAATCTTGGGCGCCATTTTGTCGTGTAATGTCTAACAAGCTAGTCGCAAGATTAGTAGCAGCGAGTTCTTTTCTCAATGGATTCTCTTCCATATGAGTTTGTGCCAAATCAAAGCTATGCTTAAATAACGTTTTTGTGACTTTTAAAAGGACTAAAAGTTTTCTTTTCAGACTTTGAATAATTTTACTTTCATGTTACGATAAAAGTGATTTTAAATTGAAAAGACTGACCGCTAGGGGAAGGACATTTTTCTCGTTCTCAATTCGTTTGGTTCTTACAAGCATTCAATTATATACAGATACACACTGATGCGAGCAGAAAGGTAGAAGCAGTTCATTTACGCATGCGCAAACACGCATAAGTGTTTATAGTCCAGACGTTACACAATTGTCTCTTTCAATTATATCAGAGACTGGTTGTCCGGACTTTGAACGAAACAACGAATCATCAACAACCTATACACACTCTTTGCTTGCAAATTCAACGTCCACAATAAGCAGACGTATTTACACATGTGTATAAATTCATGCGTAAACAGATTTGCGTTTCAGGTGGGGCAAAATGGCGCCAAGGGAAAGAACAAGTAAATTAAGGTGTAACGGAGAAGAGAACTAAATAGTAGGGGAAATTTGCTGTAAAAGGACGAGAGGAGGATGAAGATCGGTGTGAAGATAGATAGATAGATAGATAGATAGAGAGAGAGAGAGAGAGAGAGAGAGAGAGAGAGAAGCAACATTAAAAGAGAAAGAAAAAAGAGAACGTTGGGAAGTGACCCAGTACATAATAACAGAATTGTGTAAATTCCACGTTTACTGATAGAAGATGTTATAATTACTCTCCGCTTTTCTTTATGAAATTGTTGGTAGAATAGGGTTATTATATAGAAATTAAATATAAATTTACACAGAAAAGAAACACAATATTAATAAGAAAGGGCAATAGTATTGTGTACAGCCAATCGATGAAAAGAACAAATGACTAATTTCTTAAGCCATAAGCTGTAAAATAAACTCCATGCCAGCAACCAACATCTTATGTGGCGCGAAAAAGAAATATCGAAAAAAGATCTGTGTGAACCCTATAATTAGCGAATGCAACACAATGTTAGCTGAGAGAATGTCTACAATAGGGACGATTGGGTGGGAAAGGTGATCGATTGGGAACTGTGCAAATGATTGTTATTTAATCTCATAGACAAATGGTACGTTGATAAATCAATAGTGTAATACTGAAAAAACATTTACTTTACACGATGTTCCAACATAATCTCCTTGTCAATTAAGTGGTCAGTAATAATACACTGAAACTCTCCCGACAATTCCCAGCATTATTTGTCCTCCAATGTTAGTTACCAGCTTTCATTAATTGAAATATGAAAGAGGAGAAGCCGTTAATAGATACATAGGGAGAAAGCTTGCAGTCTTTTGGTCAGTTAATCAAGAGTTCAATTTAAACTTATGACGAAAACAAGTACTAATAAAATAATACGATAAAACAATAAACGTATAAAATCTCCAAAAGAATAGGGAGAAAGCGGATAAGGACATGATTTTTCTGTCGTCCATTTAATATATCAGTCATGTAATAACTTCCCAGAGTTCTCTACAGAGATTCTGATCCAATCAATGAAAGCTCAGTCGTTGAATTATGGGACTTGGAGCTGCTGCTGATTTATCAAGACAAAGACAGATTCATGTCACCTGAAATTCAACTCAAAGAACCAAAACCTTTGTTTGTTTATTCAACTTTAGCTTGTCTATTTCTTTTGTGCTTAGTTTCACCTTTTCCCGCTTTCCGTTCGCAAAGTCAAATATGACCAGACCCCTATTCTCGCATTTCCCTCTTTACTTTCGTTCTTTATTCCATCTTCAGAATGGTTCCAGTTTCCTTTTTTTTTTTATTGATCTCTTTTCTTCATTTCTTTCCAGTTTATTTTCTTCTGTAGCTCGGATATAAGACAGTTTCGGGTAGAGGCTAAACTTCGATTTTTGGCCAAGTAATCATTGATTTACAAAATGTCTCAGCCATAGGTCGATCCTAATTTTTCCTGCTGATCAAAGACAGTTAACCTAACAAATCGCCATACATTTAACTATTTTTCATCATGAAACAGGCATCGGTGTAAACAACACGAAGTTAATGTTGATTATCATATTAAGTGCGAAAAAACAACACCGTCACATATACGGTATATTTTCGTATATTGGTCGAACTCGTGTATAGAAATAATGAGATATTATACACGTGTATAGAATTATGAGTTATAAATATTACTAAAACGTTATTTTTAGTGGTTTTATTTGAGTAGACGCTCTATTTATTTATTAAACTCTATATTTATTTTAGTCTACCGGCCTAAATATTGGAGATCTTATTAGACAAAAATAAGCGCTTATCGGCAGGTTTCGAACCCACGTTGCCCTAGGGAAACCGTCATTAGATCTGATGTGCTTCAAACCTCTCGGTAATGGTCAAGCAAAAACGAACAGTGCCTTTAAACACACATTTCTCTTTAACTCTCGAAATAGACATATCTTGTCAGTTTCACATCCTAAAGTAAATAAAGCTGTTTCTAAAGAAATAGATAGATGATTTATTTATTAAGCCTGCAGATTTTATTACTTATTTAGAGAAAAAAATATGCAGTCCAAAGAGAGGTCTGAAGCAAAACAGATCAAATGACGATTTCCTCTAACGGAACGCTGGTTCGAATCCTGCCAGAGAGTGCATATTTTCTCTAATAAGATTTCTCGAATATTCAGGACATTAGACGAAAATAAATATATTGTTTAATAAATAAACGGAGCATCTACACAAATACGAATATCCACTGAATATAAAGTTTGTATATATATATATATATATATATATATATATATATATATATATATATATATATATATATATATATATATATATATATATATATTGTTAAATTGTGTTAGCCAGAAAGGAGATAACAACAATAGCTATTACGAAAATATAACAATTATAACAAAATATTGCAACTTAAACGGCCCAATTTTCTTACTTGTTATAAATCACCCGACAACATGTTTCCGACCTTTATTAACCGAGGAAATCTGACCTCAGAAGTAAGACTTTATTTTTTCTCTTTGCCTTATTTGAATTGCTATCGTCGCTACTCGGAAACTTTTGGGACCAAGTAAAACGTATCATGAGATTATTTCTGTGATTGCGTGCGTGCAATTGAATCTACTAAATGCGAACAACATGGAAAAGTGTGTGTATGCTGGAATAAACTTTCTAGAATCCTTGTACGTAGCTATTGATGGTACATGCAGCCTTTGTCCAAAATGCACGTACCTCGCTTTTGCAAAATTTAATTCATTTAGTATTTGCAGTGTCAATTCTCGATTCATGCTTCGATTCATTTCCATGATTGTATAATCATTAAAAAGAATCGAATTTTCCTTATATTTGTTTAACCAATTTTGCACATTTATCTCTTTGTGATATGTCCTCTCAAAACCTGAGTGGTCAAAGTATTCCACAGATTCCTCTTTTGTTTTTCGCAAGTTTTGCTCCAGTGTCTTTGCTTTTATGCTACTTGTTTCCCAATCGATTTTCTAATAAGCGTCAAATAAGTTAACGCATTGCATTCTTTTGTTTTTCCTACCTTCGAGATGTGTACTGGGAGTGTTAAATTCTTCAAGCCTTCTTTTCTAATTATGTGTCCCCTAATATCACAGCTATTTTTTTTACTATCAACATTTTCTTTGCCGTATTTACTTCATAAAACATCCCCATTTGTCACATACTCTGCCCTTGATATTCTCAATAGTCAACGATAAAGCAACGCGATGTAAATTTATCATATCCTATTTTCTATTTAAATTCGAAACGATTCGGTGTCCATATGACTTTTATTTAGATAGAATTATACAATAAAATAATATTTATTATAGCAGATAAGAGATGTTCAGATATTGTAAGCCGTCGATTTCCATTGATGAGGAATCTAATAGAATAAATATATCTCCGTACATTCGCATCTTTGCACACTCTGAAATAGCCACGTCAGAAGATTTGAAGCAAGTCCGCTGTAGTCCCGCTAGGAGATTATTATAGCCACTTAGTAGGCGATCGAATGTGGCTGACGATGATTTGAAGTGACCACTGTCCTCTTTTCAATTAGAAGGCGCGAAGCATTGCCAGTTCGTCTAAAACGATCTTATCATTGATTGCTGAGTGGTCAGATATAATACGAACCAATGTCCGGCATTTAATTTTCTCATACACACCTCAAACATATATGAGCAACGAAAACAATACAAAACGTGTAGACGAGGCGAAACCCAGTCAATGGGCTGTATTTGAGAAACCGTATTTTGCAGGTCATGAATTATGACATAACATAATATTACGCGAAATGCGCCAAAATATATCATTATCATTTATCGTTTTTCTTTCTGTCGTATCAGGAACATTATTATAGTAGTTTCCAGTCTAAAGGCAGGAGACTCTAATCACACCGACACGGAGATAGCCATATTCTTGAAAGTTGTCAGATGAATTAGAGAAGCAACAGGTAGATTTACGCAGACCCCAAGGAGATTCTTAAGGTCATGCACACTAAATTCACATCTGTGGGGTCCTTGAGGATTGTGAGCAACATAAGTCATGTCGTGCCCCAATTTTCTTCTCTCAAAACCTCAGAGAGGATGCACTGTTTACATAGCGGCGGCGGGACATGATTGCCATGTATTGAGGGGTAGTTGTAAGTGTGGATGCTGCACCCTCTTGTATGACAAAATTAATTCAAAAAGAGCTGTCCGAAAACTTTCATGATCATCTGACTCCCAACACGTAACTTGTCTCTTTGTTCAGTTGATTTGAATTTTCTGGACAACTAAGACTGCAGCGTTGTCGAGAGGTAAATCTGGTAATAAGGAAAATAGATAATATAATGAAAAAAAAATTCAGTAAAAAAACATGTATTTTTAACAGCCACGAATATTTATTTAAATTAGAAAAAGCGGTTATTTAGTTTTGCGGACAGCCTTAATGCAGTAACGGAAACGACTGCATTCCAGATAAGTTGGCACTCATTCATGCTATCACTTTCAAAGATGGCAGCCTTCATTGAGTACTTGGTATTGTTGGGGCCGATTATTGACCCTCTTCTCCTTGATTCGCCAGAAGTAGCAATCTGATATTCTTTTAGCTTACAATATTTTGCAAAAAAGAAAAATAATAGCTCGTTCCACAGGGAGTCATTAGGACGCTGTCTTCATATGGTTTGCCATAGAGGAAACATTTTCGACTTCTTTAGGCGTATTCATTTGTCGAAGAATCGAGTTGCTGTTATCTCAGAAATTCGTAGAAAGATATAAAATAATAATCACTTTCCAAGAAAAAACAGAGATCTGACCCTAAGTAGGAAAGGTTTCAGTTCAATTTGAACATCAAATAAGAAGTCGTCTTCTATTGGGCCATTTAAAATCTTTGCCTCACGCATGTTAAGCAGATGTATATTTGTGTTCATATCTAATGTAAAGAACTCGTTTTGTTTGACCTTTAGATTTTTCCATTGCAACTGACCATTACTATAAATTCAAATGAGTGTTTATTCATTGTTTCTCGGACGACTTTCTCTCTTCATTACTGGTTCTGCGCTAATTCTGGGAGCAAATTAACGGACGAGAGTGACAATGAGAGACTATTAGCTATAGTCGGCATTGTCCATCTAACAAATCAATTCTGACGGGTGGCTTTGCCCCGGACGTCGGCCTCCAAATTTTAAAAGGTGTGACAGTGTGAACCTCGATCCTAGTAATTAAAATATGTCTGAAGCTTCCAGGTTAATCATGCTAACGATCTCATGCATTCAGAAATCTGGCCATTTTGTATACTCATGAAGAATGTTTATCTCTGTTTACACATCCAGTTCTTTAAGAAACGTTTTCATTTGAAAAAAGAACGTTTCAGCCGTTGTACGCTTCGGCCTTCTTCAGAAGGTTGGAATGTCGAACTGAACCGTTTATTTCGCTGACTGGGGTAGACTGTTCTAGTTCCACGTGCCATGTCTAATGGGTGTCTGTTATCAGTTATCTCTTGTTAATGCTCATCTCCGTTCTCCACCGCCTTAATCATGTATTGAACTCACACTCATTGGGTCCTGTCACTGGATCTAACTAACGACTTTATCCACAGTGGATAAAGGCGTTAGTTCCAGTGACAGGATTGGAGTTTCATCAATTTGCACCGACTTTCATTTTCCCTTAATAGGCTGTATTTTCGGCCCTCAACTTCCTAACATCGTTAAAATATTACTTAAGAGTAAGGCAAAGCGAAGAACAATTTAATTAGACATCTGTCTATATTTCTGAGATCAGGTATTGTAACTATTTGCACTATTTACATTGTTCAGACTGTTCTCCTCACCTTTATTGTCATTCACGACGTTTCGGTCGTTGTACGACCAGAACTTCATCCAGCGAAGGAAATAAGTGGTTTGCTTCGAAATTTCAACTTATATCACCTGAAGAAAGCTGGAACGTACAAACGTCGTGAATATGACAATAAGGATGAGATCAACAGTCCGAAAAATGTAGTATAAATAATCTAATTAGATTTTAAAACATTAATAAACCTTATACTGAAAGCCCTTTCTGAATACTTTTTTTCTATAAAATTTTAAATAGAATCTTGTATTATTCAAAAATGTTTTCATATTTGCTCTTTTCTATCAATCAGGTACTGAATATCGCATTCAAAATTGAAAGCATGTTAATAATCTGTGCTGCAAAATGAGGAAAGTAATATGTTGTCGTGCAAAAATTACGACTCGGTTGAACACCTGACGTCTTGTCACGAGTTGGTTCACCACATGTACTGCTACCCATAGCAGCAGTAGTGTATCTCAGACAAGAAAGCTTTAGGAAGCCCATCTCTCTTCATGATAGTTTTGAATTCCGAGTTTTCTTCCTTGGAGGCTGGTTGCCACCTCACTATAAATGACCCCAATAAATCTTGCTACTTAACCTATAGCTGGGGGAGAAGAGTAAATGAATTCATACTCCGTTTCCTTAGGCTGTGTCTGAAAGTGAATATGATGAACACAGCGCTCACGGATTCTCTAATAACCGTTACACTACCAGCACACGTCCTATGAAATGGATCTAATGAGATCTTTATGCTTTTCGTTTTCTTTCAATCCTAATTTTTCTTTCTTTCCTCCTTTCTTTCTTTCTTTCTTTCTTTCTTTCTTTTTTTTCCTTCTTTTTTTCTTTCTTTCTTTCTTTCTTTCTTTCTTTCTTTCACTTTCGCTATCTTTTTTGAGATAAACATTTCTTTTTTCATTTATTCCGTAGACGTCCGCATTTTTTCTCTTGTTTCGCTGTCAAATCCAAATTCATTTTTTCTTCACTCTCTTTTCTCTTCTTTCCGGTTGCGTAGCTGTGAATTCTTCTAAATATGAGTTAGGCGACAGTACGGAAAGATTGAATGTCAGAAAAGCATTAAGCATGCTTTGCTAAAAACAAGAGAGCAAGTAAAAAGAGGACAAGTACAAATAATTTGTGGAATAACGTTTTCATTTTTATTAACGATTTTAGAGAAACCGATATTCAAGTAACCTGGAAAGACTTACAACGAATATATTATATGAGGCAAAGGCACTCACCTTTAAGTGATAGCAAATTTGTTCGTGAGTTCAATCCCAGAAGGAACGAACAAATATAAGCATCACAGTAGCACTAATAACACAATTAGTTCATGTAATTAGTGAAATAATAACAACCTTAAGATGGTACTTAATGAAATTGTGTCTGTTAACATGTTTAACAACTAGAGTATATTTAAAATTCAATCAACGTGTTTCTTCAAAATTTGTCGACTCTTGTAGCTTCGACAATGTAATGATATATATAATCATTTATCTATCTATATAATACTACAAGTCTTCGAATTGTCCGGTGCCTAATGATTTAAGATTCTTTCCACATTTCTCTTTCCACCTCACTCTTTCCAACTCTCTCTTCCCAGCCCTCTCTTTCCACCTCACTCTTTCCAGCTCTCTCTTTCCAACTCTCTCTTTCCAACTCTCTCTTTTTCCACCTATCTCTTTTCCACCTCTCTCTTTTTCCACCTATCTCTTTTCCACCTCTCTCTTTTTCCATCTATCTCTTTCCACCTCTCTCTCTCTTCACTTCTCTCTTTCTACCTTTTCCATTAAAACATATGAGTTGTTTATACAGTAAGTATTTTTATTTCAACTTTCTTCAAATAGACAAATTTTTAATGTTGAAATCAACTTCAATCTTTTATAATCTAAACCGTCAGTGACTCAGCATATCACGGGTAGTCTAGTAGACTGTAAATCTAGAAATATCGATGAACAGACCAGGAGTGATTTTTCAAGCGTAGCTTAGATGTGGCACCAGACCAAACGTATGGGGCGCCCAGTGAGGATCGTACTCACTACTCAGTCGTAATTGTACTAGCGAGACAAGCTTGCCAACCTTTACACCGCCTAGAGGTGCCCTACATATGGAATTATACTTTGTAGAACTATAGCTTTTTTCCCTCCAGAAAGACTACCGTATCCACTAAAGAGAGATTTTTCAGCATGTGATTCCATAATAAAATAACGAATTCAGTTTTGGTTTGATGAATTTCTTGAATTGTTTTCGATATCTTGATAGTAATGGAAACATTAACCAGAAATTTCATAGTGGGGAAAACAAATAATAGTTTGAAGGTGACAGTTCAGGAGACTGAATTTCAGGTGGAAGAATATCCCATAATCGATTATTTTAGAAATATCACTTATGGGCTTCCTTACAAAAGTCTTTTCCTTTGTATTAATCAAACAAACTAATTATTCAGAGTAATTTTGCGTATTACCGCTATTCCCAATAACCCCCTTTCGAATCTTATCAAACACAAATAATAAATTCTTCTCCAGTATATTAGTTTGAAGTGTCAAAGATAGTTGTAGATATGTCTTCGGTTTTATTCTTTTTGGATACTTTTAATAAATTCTTATTACACATTAGTAATATCGTGTCCCCAAATAACTGTTTTATATTAAGAAAGAATTCAAAAATGTTTAGGCGCTGACTGATATTCATTTCATTTTGTTCCTAAGACTTTTAAATGACATATAATAGTTAACTGATTACACAAGTAATAAAGAGGTGGAAAATGATCAGACACTTATGATTTCCCTAACATGATTCTCAATGTGGGTTTGGAATTTGTATCCTCAATATAATAAATACCTGCTCTTTTCCTCCCTCCCAGACATCTTTACATCAGCCTATAATTTTGTCTACAGTCGAGAAAGTCTATTGCCTCTTTAGTTTGTGCATGTCCACTGAATTCGACACGGACACTAAATCCAAAGTGAAAACTCCAGCCAACCATTTCAACAGCAGAGCCCGTACTTACATTTTACTTTGTTGTGTGAAAACCGAATGGAACCCCGTCGTTGCAACTCTTTGAGTGCGTAAAGTCTTCCGATGTTTTAATTATATAATCGTCCATCAAGAATATTAGCTGAGAACCTTGTCACCAGATTACTGGAGCGTAACAAGTATCACTACCGATACTCCAGCTGTGATTGTTCCAGTGGCTTGTGAGTTGGTCATCTTGTGTTATACATCGAATTGTGCCTATACGACGGAAACTTCATTAAACTGATTCAAAGTTATAAAAAATATTGTAAATAATAACAATTATTAAAATCTAATCAATTATTACAAAATGGATAATGATCACGAATGATTTATACAAATATTA
Source organism: Acanthosepion pharaonis (assembly GCA_903632075.3). Lineage (NCBI taxonomy): Eukaryota > Metazoa > Mollusca > Cephalopoda > Sepiida > Sepiidae > Acanthosepion > Acanthosepion pharaonis. Next base: position 956,477 of record CAHIKZ030002777.1, read on the forward strand.
CATTATTTGAAAAATTTAGCTAATAAGTATATTTCAGTGTTATTGATCCTAACTTTTATATATTATTTTTATATTGCGTTATTATATATTATTTCATTTTTATTATCATTATGTGATTAATATTTTACTTTTTCATCATGATATATATATATATATATATATATATATATATGTATATGTGTGTGTGTGTGAGCGTGTGTGTGTATGTATACAAACTGAAAATCTTAAATATCGTGACATGTAGACAAGAAAGACAGTCTACTGTATCATTTCAACTGGTCATATCAATGTTATAGGTATATAAATAGTTAAACCAACCTTACTTCATTTTAATTTATTGAATGTCATATTCACAGGAAAGAAGACATATTTGAATGTCTTGAATAAGTTAAAATCTTAGTAGACTAGTTTAGAGTCTTTTCGAAATATTTCAGGGCGTTGGAAAGTAATGTTGCATTTTTTGGGGAGACGAAATAAGGAAAAAATTAAATAAAAGAAATGTTAAGTTTATTTAAGAACATAATCGTCCTCATTAGCAAATGCAGAATTCTATTTTGAAAGTAATGCTTTCATTTTTGTTTGAATGAATATTTCAAGTAGGGATGCTTGCCAAACAAAGCCAATGGCTGCTTTTTATTTGGACTTGAACATCGACTTCATCCAACAGAGAGACATCTTTAAAGGGAGAAGTCGTTAAATATTTCCTTTTGAACAGATATTCGCTGACTTAGTTTAATTCGTTGGAAAAAAATTCATCGAGCGATACTCAGAAAGGCAATCTGCCAACTTCCTGTTAATATCAGTTCGAAACGCTGAATGCGCTTCACGGCTCTAGCCTTTTGCCCAACCAGACAAAACTTGATAAATTTATGCCCAAGTGTTAAAACTAGCATTAATTTGCTAGTGTATTAATGCAGATCAGCATTGAGCCTCCAGTTGTTGTATTCTTATGCCAGACTAAGACTAAGTATATAATCAGGCGGAAATAATTTGACAAATGAATAATCGTTGTCTTCGGCGATTTAAACTAAGTGAATATTCTCAATTACTGCAGCCTTGTGACAGACTAGGTTAGGTAGATTAAATATCATCGGTAATTTTTAATTTCTTCATAATGTAATGAATGTTAACCTTTCAGTGCAATCAATTGTTTTTTTTTTTTACTCTCCCAATATTTGTTTACCTTTTTGTGAAACTTCTTTTGATTGCTTTTTCTTTCTTTCTTTCATTCCTCTTTATTTGAAATTCCTATTTTTCTTCCAATTTACTTCATCATTATCGTCACTGTCTCTGTTCTAAATCTCTCTACATCTTTTTATATCATGTCCGAGAAGAGATTTCTTCCTTCATTTATTGCCTGTGTTTCTGTAATTCCTGATAATTTTAAGTTTTTTTCCTATTGTGTATGTGGATTATATAATATATAATACTGTTCTTTTATTCGATGGCCCATAGGATCGATAATAATTATTATATTATAATTATATGCAAATAAATAAGGGAAACTAGTCTATAAATAGTATTTCACATACCCAACGTCATCGCCATAGAAAAATCGGATCAGTCGAATGAAGACCCCACACAGTTATTATTACTTAGAAACTTGAACTTAAAGTTCTTTTATTACCTTAGTAAAAGAATTTTAATAGTTTTGCGTAAAAATCTTGCTAGGTTGTGTCGTTTTTTCTGTTTTCGCTAACAAACATATAAACGTATATAAATCAGATAATTTTTTTTTTTTTCAAAATAAAGATTATTTCACGGGTTTCATTAATTTTTTTTAGCAATTTCTCTTCAGAACGTGGGGAAGTATGGCTCTCCATAACTTCCTAACTTTTCTTGCTATTGGCAATGTTTTTATTTTACTTTATCCCCACTCTCTCTGTTCTGATATGCACTTACACACCTCGTTTTCCCCTGTCCAACTTGCCTTGAAATATGTCCTGTGAATGTTAAATTCTCCAAACCCTCTTTCCACATTATGAGTCGCAGGATGTTCAAATGTCTCTTTCTGATTCTAAGTATAAATATCTTTGTTTCCATTTTCATTAAAACTCCTTCGTTGCTTCCGTGTTCCGTCCAGGGTTTTCTCAACATCCTTCTGTAGAACCACATCTGTTGTCTCAAGTGTTCTCTTCACGGCCATACATGAAGATTGATATTTCATAGTAATTCAGTACATATTTATTTGCTTCTAACGAGTTTTTCCTGTTTCTTTATACTTGCTGTTAACATCTTGCCAATGTGTCCAAGAGGAATTTTTAAGATGACTTTTTGAGTCTATGCAAGAACAGGTAAGAATTCATTATTAGGCACATGGACAAATCTTCTGAGACATGCAATCCCAATATATATATATATATATATATATATATATATATATATATATATGAACCCAACAAAACCTGAGATCGGCAAAATAAGTAAAAAATATCCTAGAAAGGGTTACTCAACAAATTAAAGAAAACATAGGGCTGAAACTTTGGATTAATACCAAAGAAGTGACAAACTGGTTTACTGATATCAAAGATAAAACAAACTGTACGCAGTTTGATATTGAAAATTACTATCAATCAATATCAAAAGTACTGTTCATGAATGCGTTGGACTTTGTTACCCAGTACACAGACGTAATAGAAGAAGAAAAGAGCATTATTATAATTGCGAAAAAAAATTCGTATTAATACATAAAGGTGAGCGATGGATATAAAATTCTTATGACTACTTTGACATCACAATGGGATCACTAAACTCAGCTGAGTTTTCTGAACTTATAGGTCTTTTTATATTATACAGTCTCACAGCATATCATGAAATTAATATAACTGACATTGGATTATACAGAGACGATGGACTTATGGTTATAAAGAACTCTACGAACTTTAAAATCGATAAAATTAGAAACATATTTTATAGAGCACGAAATTGATAAAGATGAACTTCCTTGATATAACATTAGATTTAATGACAAATTTATACATACCTTTTGAAAAAAAAACAAACAATACTAATCCTTTGTATATACACCCTAAATCTAATCATCCTCCATCTATAATTAAGCACATGCCTTTATTTATCGAAAAGAGAATAAGTACAAATTCAGCAAATGAGAAGATTTTCTATGAACTTATTAATTTCTATAATAGACCTCTAAAAGATAGTAGCTACAAAAGCCCAAAGCTAACTTACATAAAAAATGAAAATGGAAAGCATAGAAAATCAGAAGTAGAAAAATAATTTGGTATACATCCCCATACAGCCAAATGATAAAGAACAAATTAGGACAAAAATTCCTTGCATTAATCGTTAAACATTTTCCTAAAGATAGTAAAATCAGTACTATTTTCAATAAAACTACCCAAAAATTAAGTTACAACTGTACTGAAAACTTAGAAAAAATTATTAAGAAACATAATGCTAATATCTTGAATAAACACTTAGACCAAGATCAAAGAAATTTAGACGGTATGATAATAAAAAGACATGAAGATAAACAAAAATTATGTAACTGCAGAAATCCCCATAACTGTCATCTTAATAATAAATGTCGCACTGAATCATTAGTATACCAGTGCAATATCTCATCTATTGTGGATCCAGACAACGTAAAAGTCTACATTGGATGCACAAGACATGAGTTCAAGAAACGGTTCAAGCAACATCAAAATACTTTTAGGATAAATAAATACCGAAATCAGACGTCCCTATCGAAATATTTGTGGCACTTAAAAGAAACCAATGAAACACCTACTGTGAAATGGAAATTACTAAGAAAAGGTAGAATATGTAGGTCATTAAATGACCCATGTCCTTTGTGCATACAAGAGAAACTATATATTAGGTTTATAAAAAACAAAAATTTACTTAATGAAAGAAATGAAATAGATATTCTTTGCCGACATTGTCAAAAATTTTCCTTAATAATGATTAATTAAAAAAACTGATGAATGAAATATACATATTTATATTTGATATTTAATAATAATTTTAAAATAATTTATGTAATCCTACTACATTTATTTGTTTTAAAAGATGTATAGCCTATTAATAATTAAAATTAAGAATAATATTTTAAAATTGTAGTTCAATACGACGTATTCATGTTTATGTATACAAGTACAAATTTAACCGCGAAACAAAAGTGCCGAAAACCTTTTTGTCGTTGAAAAAGACCAGATGACATGCTTGAATGGATGTCATTATTTGTTGGAAAGGCACCCCTACCCTACTTTGACTTAACCGCTTTTCAAAATTAACTCATATTTTGATACAATAGTTGTCAATGAAAATGAATACCCTAACGCCCCTCGTGAAAATGATTGGATTTCCCCATATCCATAGAAACTAATATTATGAATCTATGTGCTTATAAAACTCAGTAAATTTCAAAATAAGTTAATTCAAAATTCGCTTGAAAATGAAACAGAGCTAGGGACTTTAATTTAATTCTATATTTGAATTTGAAGATTTTAGCTTCTGTTTTTTGAAACATGATAATTCCCGTGATGGAACCATATTTTTAAATTGGTAAATTTATAATTTATATATATATATATATATATATATATATATATATATATATATATATATATATATATATATATATAATTGAGGGTTTTTTCGAAACGAGTCTAGTTATATATATATATATATATATATATATATATATATATATATCAGGTATGCTTTATTTATGGAATAAAGGGATCAATATGAGAGATCGAGCGTATGTAAATATAAATATATATATACCCATGCTAGATAAGGCCATCACCTTAGCTGAAGAACAAATAAGAATCAACACAAACGAAATCAATATCATTAATCACTCCCCTAAATCCAACAATTCGTAAATCCGACTATTCGACAATGAAGACGCATGGATAAAGAAAAAAGGGATCTTTGACAATACAAGTGGAAGCTTTGACCGCGCAGAACCTGCAAACTCATAGGTATATATTTACTACACGAACTAAGTAAAATAATAAATAGAAATGACACGGGCATCTACAGGGACGACGGTCTCATAATCTTAAGAAACTATAACAAACAAAACACAGACAAAACTAGAAAAGCTATAATAAAGATTTTCAAAAATATTAGATTCGACACAGACATAAAAACTAAACTGAACGAAGTAGATTTTCTAGATGTTACCTTCAACCAAAGAAAAGGTAAATATTAACAATGCAGAAAACCCAATGATAAACCACTATATATACACACATCCAATCACCCGCCTTCTATAACCAAACAGATACCCAAATCAATTAACGGCAGTCTTTCCGAAAATTCTTCCAATGAAACCATATTCAACGAAGCTAAGAAACAGCCCTAAAGAATAGTGGATTTCCGGCAACACTCACATACACACCACAGAGGACGAAAAAGCCATCAGAAAGAGAAACATCATATGGCTCAACCCACCGTAAAACAAAAACGTAAAAACAAACGTAAGAAAAAATATTCAAACTCTTACACAAACACTTCTCCGAATCAGGCACTCTCCATAAAATATTCAACAAAACACAATAAAAATCACCTACAGTTGTACCGAGAACATGACACAAATAAAAAACCACAACAGGAAAACTATCAACAAACCACCCGAACAAAATAAACCTACGTTTAATTTGCAGAATAAAGAACGAATTTCTCTAAAACGTAATTGCTTACAAAACAATGTAATATACAAAGCCACGGTAAAATCATCAGCTAACGAAGAAAAAATATACATATGAGTAACTGAAGGGCCCTAGAAACAAATAAATTACGCACACAAAACATCTTTCACAAATAGTAAATACGTGACAAGCAGAATGCTTTCCAAGTATATCTGGGAAATTAGAAACAAAGCAAATAATACCAAAAATATCATGGAGAATAAGGAAAAGAACATCAGCCTACAACAATCAATCTAAAAACTGCAAACTCTGCTTGGAGGAAAAATGCTATAATTACCTTCCCAGACCAAAACAAACTACTAAGTAAACGATCAGATTTCATCTCAAAATGCAGACACGAAAGCAAGTTTTTAGTACGTTACTTAAAAACAGAAAACTGAAAAGAATAAATAAAAATAAATAAAATAAAAATAAATAAGCAAAAACAAGTAAAATAAATTAATCCAAATAAATAAAGTAAATAATAAACAAATTAACAAGCCGCTCCCGCTAAAATAACCGTTAGAATAGATTAACCACAATGCACCACTGACCTGTATGTATAAATAGTCGAGAAGAAACACAACGCATGTGGCCTGATGATTGCGTTTAGCATGAAACAGTCTGTCGCCTTATATATAAGAACTTCTCATCAACATCTGTTAATGTTTTTGCATGATATATCGTCTTCAAGTTGAAATTCGTGCTCAAATGGAATGGATGAAACAACTATAACATCAAGGCTAGAAAAACATACACCAGTTTCAAGACCGTTGTATTCCGATAAGTTTCCATTAACTGACTTGAAAATTCCTTTTATAAATATTTTGTGTCAATTTTTCGTTTAAAGATTTGTAAAAATCATTAATGTAGTATTTCAATGGTCATCAGTTTAAAGGCTGTAGTAGTATCTTCAGGTTTTATATCAAGCGTGTATTTTGCTAGCATATATTGTTTCATTAGATGGAAAGCTGGGTTGATTTATACACGCGATGTAGATTAAATTAAATCTTGTTTAAAAATTTTGCGTCGGCCTACACAAAAGATTTTTTTGTATTGGAGTTTTCTATTTTTCATTTACATTCTTTCCTGCTTTATAAAAATTATACAACCCTTTTTTTTTATGATTGTCTTGAATTTTCCTTATTTCTTTTTTTTTGTTGTTCTTTCTCTTTTCTTTCTTTTTTTCTACATTTATCCCTTCTATGAAGATTCCCAGTCTTTTTAACTCTTTTCCAACCGTTCTGTTCTTATCCTTGCTTCTTTCTGCTCAAATCGTCTTCGGCTTCTCGTCGTTTTTCCTTCCATATTTCTAGTTCTTTCTTATTCAAGCATCCCTTTCGCTTTCTTCTTTTCAAGTTTTCTTTCTGTATTTGTTTCCGAGACTTCTACAGCCAACTCTACGTCTTTCTTTCATTTTTTTTTCTTTCTATAAAATTATCAGTTCTACCGCATCCTATTCCTTCCCTGAGCCAATACTTCTAGCTACAAGAAAGGCAACATCAATCCTAAAAATACCAACACCACCATTAACAACAACAACAACAACAACAAAACGACAGTGTTACGCTCCCTGGCGGAGAATTCCAGCAATTACAACGCTCGGTGTCTGGGGTGTTAAGACAGCCAACTCACGTCGCCGGCCGGGAATAAAGATTTCAGTCGAAGACCGCGCGCTGCCTATGTGCCTATTGTTCGCCATAGATCAATGCTAATGCTGTTTACCTCTAATACAAAGTCCCGGTCTGTATCTATACGTCGAACAGCAATCAGTGAGATTTATCATATGAACAGAACGTAAAGAACTAAAATATGGACAGGTGGGCAATGATTAGTGGACAAGGCGAGGAGAAAGAGAAGGACAGAAAGAAAAAAGACCAGTAAAGAAAGAGAGAAAGACGAAAAGCAGTTAAGAGAGAGAGAGAGAAAGAGAGAGAGAGAGAGAGAAAGAGAGAGAGAGAAAGGGAGAGAGAGAAAGAGAGAGAGAAAGAGAGAGAGAGAAAGAGAGAGGGTAATTTTTGAAAAAAGATAAGTTGATAAGGAAGAAGTAAGAATCTGGTTAAAGAGAAAGAAGGAATTCTATGGGAAGGAATCCCAATGAAGTCATGACAAAGAAAGGAGTGGAAATAAAGAAAAGGAAATTGATGGTTAATGAATAACGTGAAAGAAATGGAATATAGACAGAGAAATGCAACAAACCACGAAGAAAAGAAAGAGAAAGCCAATGAAAAAGGAAGGAAAGAAAGAAATCAATTAAAGAGATATAGAGGTGGATATAGAAAGAGAGATACCGTAAGAAATTGTTGGTAAACGAAATAAAAGAGAATAGGGCAAAAACAAAAGCTAATAATTATTTACGAGAATAAAGAAATACAAAAAATTCGAAATAAATCTTGAAAGCAAAAGAAGAAAAGGTTTAACGTCGAGTTAAACAATAACTGATGGGAAAAAATGGAATTAAAAGGTTTGTGTCAGGTAAAAAGAAATAGAATGATAGAGAAAGAAATCATGTTTGAGAGAAAACGTGCCCGTGAGTGCGAGTAAGAGGAAGTTGATAAAGAGAAAAACGAGGTAAGATACCGAAAGATGAGTTGGTTACGGTCAGCTAGAGATTTTGGAAAGAAGTCGTTCGAAGCGCGCGAAGATGGCGATAGTTGTGGCTAGTGTTGGGCTGAGTGAAACCAGCCGTTTGCAGTAACTTACGAAATATTTTACTCTCGTCGTGTTGGCGAATAAATAAATCTACAATGAGAACAATTTTCGGTAATCCGTATTCCCCACCATGTCAACACCAGGGATACCAGCACCCACCCTACCATCTTTACTGCCACTTACCAACCCTTCAGCCATCACACATCTTTCTTCCCCAACACTGCGTTTTGCTTCGCCCAAAACTTTACCAAACTGCTACTAATGATCAGTTTGTTCACTCGTTTGGTCAACTGAACGGCGAGCTAACCAGGCTTTTGCTCCTTCCCCATTCGGAACGTGAACTTACACTAACCGCTATCATCAATACACACACACACACACACACACACGCACGCACACACACACACACACACACACACACACACACACACACACACACACACGAGTGTGTGTGTTAATTTACGGTTTTATTACTCTTCTTGAAAAATACCTGTTATTTTCTGTCTTGTCCTCTCCCACTTATTTTAAAAATCCTTCTTGTTCGTTTCAATAGTTTCAGTGTCCCTTCGTAAAGAAATAAATAAAATTGGACGATAAAGGGTTAGCTAATAAAAAAGTATCTTAAAAATAAGACATTTTTTTTTTATTAGCTGAGACTTTATCATCCAGTTTTATTTCTTTCTTTTGGATTTTCCTTCTATATTTTTCAACCTCAGCATTATTTTTTATCCCGTTGTTTTATCTTTTTCTTTTTCTTTAAAATGTTTTCTACTTCTTTTCCGTCCATTCTGTCCTCTTTCTTACATTTTTCTTTAAGGTTTTATTTATTCCTGTGCAACACACTGAGAGATTATCACCTTTCTCAACTTTATACAGCCTAAGTCATGTTTTCCTCCATTTTTTCGCCTCTACAGCCACTTTCTTCGTTTTGTTGGCCTTGTTCCTCAGTTTTTGTTTTTCTTTTCGCCTCCTTCCTTACTTTCTTCTTTCATTTTTCGTCCTTTCTCAATCTTCTTTCGTTTTACCTCTTTCCTCACTTCCTTCTTTTTTTTCTTTTCACCTCCTTCTTCACATTTTTCTTTCTTTTAAGCTCACGTTTCTATATTTTGGCCTCCTTCATCACGTCCTTCTTTTTTTCTTTTCGTTTCCTTCCTAACTTTCTTCAGTTAATTCTTCCTTTATTTTCGTTTCCTACCTCGCTTTCCTCTTTTTTTCTACGCTTGCTTCCTCACTCTTCTCTCTTTTCTTCTCTCTTTTTGCAAGCTTCCTCATTTTTTCTTTCTTTTCAACACCTTTCTCACTTTCTTCTTTCTTCCTTTTCGTCTCCCACCTCTCTTTTCGCTTTCTTCCTCATTCTTTCTTTTTGCCTACTTTTTTACTCTTCTTTCTTTTAGTATCCTTCTTCAATCTTCTTTTCACCCCCTTCCAAACTTTTCTTTCTTTTCTCCTACTGCTTCACTTTTTTCTCTCTTTTCCACTCTTTCATTACTCTTCTTTTTTCGTCTCCTTCCTCACTTCCTTCTATTATCTTTTTGCCTCTTTCCTCACTTTTTATTCCTTTTGGGCTGGTTTCCCACTCCCTTCTTTCTTTCTGTTGCTCCTTCTTCATTTTGTCTTTCTTTCTTTCTTTCTTTCTTTCTTTCTTTCTTTCTTTCTTTTCGGCTTCTTCCTCATTTTTTATTTTTTGCTTCCTTTCTCACTCCCCTTTCGTTTTGCCTCCTTCCTCACTTTCTTCTGTCGTTGTTTTTACCTTCTTTCTCACCTTCTTTCTTTTTCCTTCTTTCTCACTTCCTTCTTTCTTTTCGCCTCCTTCCTCATTTTTTTCTTTCTTTTCGTCGCTTTCCTCACGATTTTTCTTTCTCTGCGTCTCTTCCTCACATTCTTCTTTCTTTTCGCTTCTTTACTCACTCTTTTTCTTTTTGTCTCCTTCCTCATTTCCTTCTTTCTTATCGCCTTCTTCCTCGCTTTCTTCTTTCTTTTCGCCTCCTTCCTAACTCTTTTCGTCCCCTTCTTCACTTTCTTCTTTCTTTCTTTTCGACAACTTCCTCACTTTTTTCATTTCGTCTTTTTTTCTCACTTTTCACTTTTTTTTTGTTGCTTCATTCTACATTCTTCTTTCTTTTCGTCCCCTTCCTTACTAATTTCTTTCATTCTTTTCACTCCCTTCCTCGCTCTTCTTTCTTTTGGCCTACTTCACTTCCTTCTTCATTTTTTCTTTCTTTCTCTTTATCTCCTTCCTCATTTTTCTTTCTTTTCTTTTCGCCACCTTCCTCTATTTTTCTTTCTTTTATGTCCTGCTGCGTTACCTTTCTTTTTTCCTTTTCAGCTTCTTTTATTTCTGGCTGTCTTCAATTAAATTCTACTAATACCTCATTTATGATTCAGAACTGCCGTAGCCACCTTCAAAATTTATGTTGCTTTATTTCTCGTATATTTCCAGCCTTACAAAACGTTCAGCATCCCTTGCTAATATAATCCAGTCACTGCTACTGCCTTTAAAATTTCTTCATCTCTTCTTTTTCTTTTTCTTTTTTTTTCATCGTCTTCATTATATTATTTCGTTTTCCTTAGTTTTCTCTTTTAATATTTACTCTGTTGTTACTGTTTTATCTGACTGTTTTTGCACCAGCTTTCTTTTTTCTTTCTTTTTCATTATCTCGTTACGTATTTAAGGATTTTTCTCTTATATTACTTTCATTTTTGCAGGCTTTCTTTTTGCATTTATTTCTTTCTGTTCTTAGTTGTCCTTACTTTTTATTTGTCCCTATTTTTTTGTTCTCAATTATTTCGATCTTGTTATATTGTCATTTTGAATATTCACTTTCTTTTCTCTTATTCACATTTCTTTCTTAGAAATCGTACCTTGCATATTGTGCTCCATCTTCTTTTGTCTGTCATTGATTTAATTAACCTAAGGTAATTTAGCTTTTAAAAATATATTTTATTTGACACACTAGTGCTCTTTATAACTGTTATTAGTATTCCTCGTCTACTTATTTTTAAATCTTTATCACTTTGCACCCTTCACCATATTTTTTACCATTCTTGTTTATTTCACTATTTTTTTTAGAGTTTATCATTTTCTCACTGATTTTTATTACAATTTTTAATTTTTGTTACCTTTTTATTCTAACTTTGATTTTCTCGCTTCTTTTTGGTCGTCTGCTTGTCCGACCTGTTATTATTGAGCCATTGTTGGGTCCTGCCAATACGAACCTATTATGTATGCTGTCCCCATTCGACTGAATAGGCGCGCGTGCGTCCCATTAGGACGCTGAAAATGAGAACTTACATCAACAATGACGTCCGGTTTTAAGATGAAGAACTAAAAAGAAATGATGCTACACCGCCCACATTCCTCCCTATAAAAAATGGGTAAGAAATACGCTGAAAATAATTTGTGCATTTCTTTTCACTGTTTTTAGTATTCCGAGCGTCCGTTAGCTACAGTAATAGCAGTAGACGCCACCATCTTATCCCAACAACTGTCATTATTATTATTATTAATTTTATTATTTTGACATGCATTAAAATTAATATACTTATTTATTCTTGATTTTTATAGTTTCCCGCCTTTTCCTGGAAGCATATGTGACTAACTATCGAGTATTGATCTACCTGGCATTGATCACTTGTCTTAAAGGGATTTTAAATATTTTTACGCTTCACTTATTTTTTCTTGTGAAACTTCTCGTTGTCTAAATTACTTCAATCTTTTTTTTTTTTTTTGCAGCTTGATTTTCCGGATCAATCATTTTTGAGAAAGTTATTTAGAGGTAAGTCAATAGACTTTCCAAAATTTATCACATTTATTGATATATGCATGCAAATACTCATGCGTGCGCACATCCACCAATGATAAGATATGACCATTTCGACAAATTCTATTTTAATGTTTCGCCGATGAATCGACCTTATTAGAAAAATTGCATCTTATTTCAACCAAATCTGGATTAGCGAGACAAAACGTGATTCACGTTATGCATACAAATGCTTGATCTTTAATTTAACTTAATAATTACAAGAAATATTCATATAACTAATTCCTTGGGGCTCTGGATGGACGGATTTCAGCGGTGCCTTGTGGCTCTAGACGATTTCATCAACATTTACATTTTTTTTCTATCTCCATTACATTGTCACTCATCAATCATAATAATATAGATTGTATAACTTCGATTTCATGGACATTAAAAACACATGCAAATGGTTTAACAAATATTGATGATAGTTTCTTTTTAAAAAATGAATAGCAATTTTATTTTTTTAATTGTTTTAGTTTTAATTATTGACCGTGGAAATTCCCGCAGAAAAAGTGTTTTAACGTACTTAATGTACCCAATATTATTCAAGTTTAGTTAATAATACATTTTTCTAAATAGTTGTTTTTAGCTAATCATTTGATTGTCTTGTTAAAATAAAATATAAAATAAATGCTTTATTAGTTTAATAATTGTGGTGTTAAAATAAAATTTAAAAAATATACTATTAATTTAAATACATTTCAAACACAAAACATGTTTTTTTCATCAACACTATATATATATATATATATATATATATATATATATGGTGTTATAAGATTCATAAAAACTTAACTTTAGAAATTGCAAGGGGAGTATTTTTGTTTGGACTGCTACATTATTTAACTTTTTATCAAGAAAAAAAAAATTCATGTTGGCCTTAAAAATTAACGCAAAGCATTCATTTATTTAACTTGGAATGGTCCATTATGGCACGTCTCTAGTTTGTATTTTGATACATTGTATTTAATTATTAAAGACTACGTAACTTTTCTGTTTAATAATCTTTCTTTCGATTTTTTCTTGGTTTCTTGCAAATTTCTTTGTTTGTGGGCCTAAGTTGTTGAAAAAAGACCCCAGTCCTTGGTATTTAACCGAGAGCTTTCGGTTGTTGTCAACCGTCATCGTCATTGTATGATTTTGGTTTGAAGAAGGCTCCTTTTTATTTTTATAGGTAATATTTTTTAGATATTCAGGCAGTGTTGTTGAATTAGTTCATTTACAGTGAGAAGGGAAGTTGGTTTTTAACAATTTCGATCCCAAAACAAAGAATTAAATAGCAATGTTAATTATAATTAATTATAGGTATTGAGAGTAAGTTAATGTTTCATTAAGTCCTATTAGCGAAGTGATTTCGTCATTAATGACATTGACATTGCTATTTAATTCTTTGTATAAATTGTTTCTTTATGATATAAAATATAAGTTGCACACTTTAATATCTTTACGGCATTAGATCCGCAGCACAGTAACAAAGTCTGTGGAAAACTACGAAGACATTTTTACTTTACTAAATGGATTATTATAATCATGTCACTTTAACAAATAAATACATATTACAAGAAAATTTCGTGGATTTATAACTTTTCAAAATTCAAACAAAATTCTTGATCGATTTGAACAGAAATCTAGCTTCGCGGAATCGCACGCTACAAAACATATATTCAACTGTCAACAAATAGCATAATTTAAAAAATATCTTTCGGTCTACACATATTTCGTCTTAGTATTTGCCTATGTATGTGAAAAGTGCACCCTGAAGATGACAATTTGAAATTGTCGAAAGTACTTGTCATGTCTCTTCCATCTGACAACAACTCGAATATAACGATCATATTCAAAGAATTGATAGTAAGTTGATGTCTCATTAAGTCATTAACATTGGTATTTAATCTTTTTTATAAACTGTTTCTTTATGATGCGTTTAAGATTATTGGAATAAATGCGTACTTTATTAGTTCATCATGATTGCTATATATATATATATATATATATATATATATATATATATATATATATATATATATTAACCGAGGTAGCCTGGGTGTATATGGCTGCAATTGTATAACTGCACCCCTATATATCCGCACCCCCTATCTAGAAATGTCTGTCTGCGTCCCTGTTTTCATGTTTTCATGCATCATCCGTTGGTATACTAAGCTACTCTGCAGCTCATCTTTTTACGGCATGTCCTTCGCAAGTGTCTAATTGTTCTTAATAAAGGAATTCCATTGATAATAACTTCTTGTGTGATCGTTGCTCAGGGTTAAATTGTTTCAATGTTTTAAATATTCAGTAAATTTTCGATGACCGTAATAACTTTCAAATAGTACAGTATTTTCTAATATTCAAACGGAGCGTCAGAACAGCAAGTGCAAACGTATGAACGTCCTCTTCCTTCTTCGCACGTTTACTGTGAAGCTGGGGTTAATAAGAGGGTTCTTCGTGAATTTTTCCCTTTTAACACTTCAATAATCGTAATCAAACAATCTTTGCATCAAAGGTTGCTCGAATGCCAATATAGGATGTAATCGTATGGAGAAACTATTGGCTAAATGGCAAAAGCCGGTTTTGGCCCTAGTTTGTCATCGATTTCGTCCACATAACTGAAATAATCTAAACCAAACTTTTGCGCAAGATAATTTTTGTATCATATGTAATTTACTTTTTAACAGTTTTTCCTTATACGCGGGGAAGCGAGCGGGACTAAAACCTCGCTATTTTATTTCTTGCGTGTTTGAAGAAAATCGAATAAAAATGGGGACTTTATTCAAGTTATATTTTAAGTAATACGAAACACCCTTTTTTTTCGCAGCTTTTTGCAATTTTTTCGTGAAGCCAGTGTCACGAGAAAACTATCAAGCACCCTACATAAACCTCGTACCATGAGCTGTGTTTTGCATTAAGTGCAAAGAACATCATCTCATTCAGTAAAAAATTTGTTCCCGTGTAACATTGCCTTTGCACAAAGTCGTATTCATCTTCAGTTTTATCGATTTTTCTGCCAAACACGGGAGGGCTGGAGAGTGAAAAGCTGGTCTTGACCTAAATTAATAAATTTGCAACATACGTCTACAATTTCATTGAAATCGCTTGAGAAATGTGGACGTGCATAAATAGCATAAACATAGACAGACACACAGACATACATTTTCTATTTTATATATATAATTTAGTTTTGTATGTTTTTTCTTTTATGCTTTTTTTTACAAGTACATTATTTCACACCTATGTATGTTTATATTGTATGAATAATTACTTAAATTTCTCTGGCGCAATTTTGTTTGTCCATTCTACCGTTATAGCAGATCAATTGCCTTGTGTAATTTAATTATTCATATTATATACACTTGTGTAGGTGTGAATTAATTTGCTTGTCATGCAGACGAGATGTGTTATTTCTTATTGCTGCAGAAATATTAACGATGAAAGCGTTATGTATATTTTGGTTTAACAAGTAAACCGCAACAACTTTAGAAATAGTTGATTTTATTTACCAAGATGCTAATCTAAGCCAATTATCACATTCATTTCAGAAATAAAAGTACTTAGTGTTTATCGCTAAGATGAAAGGACTCAGTTTTTATCCTGGTGTAGTATTATATCGTTTCTTTCAACTAAACTCAGATAGATTCTTTTCAATGATTGCTGACATCTTTCATTTTTTTAAAAATTGGGAACAGTACCCGTTCGTCTTATTTTCTTCTCCGAGAGATCTAGCTCACAGTAGAGGGCTGTTCATTTACCACTACATACACAGTATTGTCTTCTTTGAATGAAAATTGGTCTTGGTCCCGATTCCACATTGTTGAAAAATATCAAGTTTACATAATGAAAACAAACGCTATTTTTGTAACATTAAAATACTGATTTGCACATAGAAATATGTGCTAGTGGATTTTTAATAACTTATACCGACGTCAGAATTCCAGTTAAGTAACACAGTGTAGCAGATGCAAACAATTTGAATATTAGTCATTTGGTGATCCTTTCTCCCATTGATTATTCTCAATTTGTTTCTTGATTTGGTAGTTAAAATTTTCAGGCTATCGACCGTAGAGTATGAAACATAGGAACCCACTCTTGATGTATTCAATACTACATGGTAACTTTCTTATCTACTGCACAACTGTTTTGCTTTTGGAACTTGAAACTTTTTTATAACAAACATTTGCATAAAATCTTGCTGATTTGTTTCTGTTTTCAGTATTAGAACCAGTCAACAAAATAGGCGCGAATTAGAACAATTTTTAATGCCTGCTAATATGAAAGTTGATGAAATGCAATACAAATTTGTTTTTAAAATGAAATTAGTTAAAATTAATGCATCAAAATATCATTTAGATAAAACAAGCTCCTTCCTAAACCAATAAGTTTCTTTGGAGATAATTTAAGCAAAAACAATTAACACATTTGACATCGTTTGCTAGAATGTTCCATTTCAAGATTTAATGGTACTCAGATTCAATTCCGTGTTTCATAATTTAAATAAAACATTATTTGTGTAAATATGATTTTATTAAAAAGTGACAATATAAACTATTTTTCTCTGATGCTGTATGTCAGGTTCAGAAATCGAACCAGCCGCCGCCAGCCGAATTTGATTTATTCATTAAAAGGAATTAAAATAGAATATCGATTATATTATGCAAATATGAATTTAAAGTTTATTAGACCAATTACAATTGTTCAGTAGCGACTTTAGTCGTCGAAATTTTAATATGCATTTGGGGAAAATATTAAGGAAAAGTAATTTTTAATCTCTTTCCTTGGATTATAGGATCGTCGCTTAAAATTTAAGCTCAAAACATCCACCCAAACAAAAAAAGAAAACACAATAAACATTCCGACTTGCAAATAAGTATTTAAAATTGCTCTAGATCGAAAAAAAAAGGCTTATACGACAAGTGACATTAAAGCCTCTCTTGTCATGCAATTACAGATAAAAATTATTTGGGAAAATCTTTAATACAATGATAGCTATTTTATTACACAGAAGCAAACACTAGAAAGCAAATAAAGTCCAACCAGACAATGCTCGCTATAAAATAGAGCAAAAGGAAAACAAATCGTGATTGATATAACGAGTGACGTCGAAATACGCTTGTGTAATTTTCCTCATTCTTTTTTATTGCTGATCTCGGCACGAAACGATTTTTTTTATTTCTAAATGTAATAAATCTTTGTCCCCATCATTTAGTTAAAACCAGCTAATAATCATAGCAATCTATGATTTAAAAAAAAAAGAAAGAGGGAAAGGCGTTAACCTGCTGCGCCAAACCCAAGCAGCCGTGGCCGTTACCAGTGAACCGTACGGCAAACACGCGTGATGTGATGTCAAGTGAGAGTGAAATTAGCCTTCAACTTCCGGGTATCCGGTTTCCCCGATTAGCCCTTTCCTCGCAATGGGTTGGGAATTGCAGTCTTACTGCAGTGTGTCATTTTGTACACGCAATCGTCACAGAAGTGGTCGATCGTTAACTTGATGACAGATAAACGAATCTTGTCAGTGACTGATAACTCACAAAATCCCATGCATCGGAGCTTAAATAACGATAACACAGACGCTCCCCCCCTCACACACTGACATATATATATATATATATATATATATATGAATTTTCTTCAGAAACATATTGAATGTCACCATTTTTCTATAGCAAGAGACTTTTCATTACGAAGATCACAGCTTTCCCATTTTCGTAGATTAAAAAAAAAATCCGTTTTATGAATGAATATATTTTATTTTACCTTCCTTGTAATAAACATGACATCATTCAGAGGAAAAGAGAAATGTGATATTAGAAATAAACAAAATGTTAAGTTGGATATGTCCAGCGGGTTGTAGTTTGGAGAACCTCTGTTCATAACAACTCTTTGGCTTTCGGTCATGTGTAATCGGACGAAAAAAATAATTGAACACTGGCAACTCACGTATTAAATTCCCACTTAGCACCTACTCTGTCAATGGGTCAAGCTGATAACTGTGGTAACTGGTCATAAGAACCGGGTAATTTCTGAAAACCTACTATAAAAATGCAACATTAAATCGTCTCCCATATTCTACACAATAAAAGCTGGTCATAACTATTTGGTAGGAGGTGGGGTTCAAAAAGGTTCTCTAAGAAAAATATCACCATGAAGTATAAGATTTCTTTTGGACTCTTTTCACTTTCTTTACTAGTTTTGTTTTTATCCATTACAATTTTATATCATCGCCTGTAAGGGTCACAGAAACTGTGAAGGCCATTCTTCAAAAGATTAAAATATTTTCAGATACCGCAGATAATCCGGTCAGCTTTGTATTCCCAGGCCCGAATTACACAGGCACAGAACAAAAGGGGGTCGTCTATCTCACTTTAAAAATAGTGGGATAGTTCGGTTTAGTGCGTTTTGGCTTGATCGTTTCAGTGCCAAATGAATTGGTGTAAGATATTTGGACGCTAGGAGAAAATGTTGAAAAAAGAGATGCAGGTAGAATGCATGAAACTGTTCTTAGATTTGAAAACATGGATGTCACTTGGTACTTGAGGAGCCTTGCTAATAATCACCAAATGAATTAAATAAAGATATTTACAGTTTTTAGTGATTAACAGATTTAATAGATTTATTTTTCAATGAATTACACTTTTAAAAGTTCTACCGTTGAATGATGATGAATCAATCAATGTTTTATGCAGCGTGCAAAACTTTGGTACCAAATCATCTGGCGTCTAAACAGTTGCGCCCAATCATCCTATTATGTGATCATTTTCACTAGGTAAGCTCATCTGATATGCTAAACAGCCGCTGTTATACGCAATATACTTACAGTACCGACGCTGGTATAACAACCTATAGTATAGTGATCAAATAAACGTAGTTTAGATGTGGTACAGTGTCACAAGTATGGAGCACACAGTGAGGATCGAACTCGCTAGTTAGTCTAGAAGGCTTGTTAGCCATTATACCACGTCGAAGTGTCCAAAGAGACCAGTTTATACAGGGAGTTATTATAGTTTAAGCTGTTTTATACACTAGGTCAAATCCATAACCTTGGATATATAATCGGCTTGACAAGAATATACCGGTCCAAGACAGAACGCCTCATTTTCCCCCAAGAATATTATTGTATTCACATATAATAGTCGGGATTACTATAGATGACGCAGTGTTACATCTAGTGTACATTCTACAGCCTTTAATTTTACATCAGTTATTTTGATTTTGATGCCTTTTGATTTTGGTCAGCTAATACGCGCACATGATTACTTTTGAATGATTTCATATCATTCATTATTTCCGGTTTGTAGACTGGAGTCGTCATATAACATTCTAGTTGAGAAAAACAGTTATTGATACAAACAGTAAAATAGTCGATTTTATTTACCGAGATGCTAAGTTGTTGATTATCACATACTTAGGTAGCTGAAAGGACTTTCTATCGTGGTGTGTGATATCATACTATTTATTTCAATTAATTCCGTGTGGAAACTTTTCAATAATTGCTGCCTTTCATTTGTTTCAATTGGAACAGTACTTGTTCGACTTATTTTCTTCTTCCAAAGAACTAGCTCACGGTAGAGGACTATGTTCCATTTCCAGTATATACACAGCATTTGCCTTCCTTGGATAAAGATTGATCTTGGCTCTGATTCCTAGCACTCCACGTTGTTGGAAAATATTAACTGGCCTAGGGAGATGTAGTTTAGACTATGTTATCTTATACCCCGAGGTATACAGTATGCTAGCTCCAATCATACCAGTCCCAGTAAAATACATCCGGCAGCAAGGCCTCTGGAGATCGGGATACTGGAGGTTTTGAGGAGCGTGGAACCACCTCTTAATTGCTGTTGTTCCCAGGACCAACCTGACACGGCGTGGTAACACCTGTTAGGGTCCCTGGCATGGGTAAGTAGTGAACCACAAACAAAAATAAAATACAGTGAAAGTATAAAAATTCATATTTATAGTAAAATTGTCAGCCAAACATATTTATAGTAAAATTACAACAACACATTTTATCTGTAGTTGAAGGCATTCAGTTGCATTCAAAATTGTTCCTTTCAGCATTATATAACCCACAGATGTTGAAATGCCCTAAACAAAATCAACCAACCAAATCATACCCTGAAGTTTTTCTTAATTAGGTTAACTTATACCCGGGTATATATTCTGAGAGGGGTTAATCTGGTTTACTACATTGGTTCAACTATCAATGCTGTGAAACCATTTTCCCATTCTCTATATTCCCCTTGTGAGTCTTCAATTGTTGCATATAAAATAGGTCTGAACAAGTATTTTTTTCCGATGCTGAAATAGTTACATATTTTTCACCAGTGTCAGAGTTCCGATGCTCGAGCCGAATAAAAATTACTCTAGGCCAATTTTCTGAACAATAACATAAAACTTGGCCTAGCCTCCTGTATTCCCCATTCTCATTAGCACTCGGGGTTTTTTTGAGCCCAGTTAAAAGCGCCATACTTTCGAATGCGTTTTTCTTTGATGGTCTTCACTTAGATGTTTTATGTAACACAATCTTTGCATTATTTCCTCTTATTTGAGCTTCGGCATATCTAGTTTAGATTGACATCAGTAATTGTGACGAGTAACATGCCAGTACAAAATAAATCTGTGTTGTGTTCACACAACTCATTCTGCCTACCTGCAAAGGGGTTATGCTGCTGCATGGTAAAGTTAAAGCACTTGTGTTCTCTCTGTGAGACGAATGAGATTTTAGAAGCATATATGATAGATATATCTTTAAAATGATCAAGACCTGGCTTTAAACATCAACATTTTAACATCTCGAATTCACGAGAAGAAAAATAAAATTAAACTTAATTAGTTTAGAATCTTCGATAAGGAGATATTCTCAAAAACACTCGCAACTTATTGATTGTGTTTTCTCATCACTTATTATTCTGACTATATGTTAAACTATGCTTATTTTACAAAATAGCCACTATCCTGTATTTTTTAGTTTGGAAATCCATTATTAAAAATTCGATCTTTATTTGATGTTCTGTGATTGTGACCGTGTGTCAGAATCATCTTCGATCTGATTGCTTAATTAAAACGCTCGGTTGCCGTAGAGAAATAGTTAGCGAATTGCAGGCCAATGTTAATGAATTCCCAATTACATCGCGAATAAAGATTTAAGACAATAAATTCCTACTTATTCCTCATTGACATTTTTGAGACTCAAGAGAATCTTCTAGTCACCATCAACCTAGACACACTGTTGTTTTTGACACTTGAATAGCTTGCTTATTTTTGAGTGCTGTAAGAGTTTATACTGACGAAGAGAAACTCTCTTCGACTATCAAGGGGATGGGGATTGCGAGGGGATATTTTGGTATGAGACACATTCTCAATCAAGGGTTTCCTATTTTTTGCGACATAGTTGCTTTTTCACTGCACTTATATTAATCCCATAAATCCTCATTATACAGTGGACATTTTGGACGAAAATTCAACTGACGATATATTAGGACAAAGATATATTAATGCACACCCATAAATACAAGAATGTATTTGCATTTTTGCTATTAATATTTACATAAGGTACATAAATCACACTGCTCTCTCCAAACATTTCTGGCAATTAATAAATGGTGGTATTACACCAATTATCATGTAGCTAAAACAAAATCTGACAATGGGAAAGGCGATAGATGTAATTTATGTCATGCAGAAAATCTTAAAACACTTAAATAACCCTAACTTATTAAGCAAGGGAAATGAATTGTAAGCGTAAAAATCTGTTGAAATACATTGATCCAGATTAATTTCTGCTGTAGATTATAACCGTTCCTTTTTTCTTCAGTCTAATTATCTTATGTCGAGCATATATCTTTTCTTATAGTTTTAAGCCCGTTTATTTTAACACAACTAAAAAAAAAACAAACTATTAAACCCTGTTTATTTTAAATATAATATAATTAATCCCCATTTATTTTAAATACAAATCCCGCCTATTTTATATACAATTTCTTTTAAATTAGGTAACGGTCAGTCTCTACTCAGCATCTGAAGATTGCCTTGTGCATGAGACTTCGAGCAACCTGATACTACATTCAACACCATCACTTGATAAGACACTAAAAATGTTGAAACAAAATGGCTATTTTTGTAGTGATTTTATAACATATTTATTTTATAATTTTCGAATAAATTATATATATATATATATATATATATATATATATAATGTTCAAATAATATTGAGAAAAAAACTAACTGCAAATCTCATACCTTGATGAACGATGATATGAGAAACTCTGGTGTTGATTATTGAGATAAGTCTTTTGAACCTTTACTAATTATTTTTTATACTACTGTCATTCTAGTTAATTATTGAGCAATCTTTCGACCAAACTTCTACTGACCTTAACAATACGTTAAATTCTAGTATAGAATCTGTGTTTAATTTATAATATTATAGCTCACATATATATATTTATATTTGCTGAGGACATTTTGAATACTCGCATTATATTACAGTATATAAAACAATATACTATTTTGCAGTAGCTTTGATCTAAGAGAGCTGTAAACAGGGTTTTGTGGAAATCCCGGATGCGCACATACGCTTTATACACAGTTGTAAATGAAGTTCATCAATCTTTTATTGCTCAACTTAAAGCACCTATCCATCATAGCGTAATTAGTGTTGACTCATTATCCACTTAGAAGGATGCATCTCACCTGTAGATATTTATTTATAACTGCAACAAAACGCTATCATTTTACTTTCCACTTATCCTAACATCTTTTTCTTTTTTCCGCACATTTATATGCTAATATCCCCTGGGGTCTCCAAGAAACCCCAGGCTATGGGCTTTGAGTCTTGGCAGACTGTCAAAGTAAATGAAATAATTGCATGATCATAGGCTACCTGCTTTGGTTATTGATGGAAAATATTTGTGAAAAATATGTGACGGATGTGAGCGCGCCATTGAATTGGCTTTTAGGTGTAGGGAGGACAGCATCATTTAATTTTGTTCTACGCCCTGTTGCTCTAATATCTACTTACGTTCTCTTTCATTAATTATCGTCTGTTTTTTTTTTCATTCACTCTTGTCTATTTACTGTGTTTATTCATTTCCTTCCTATTATCTTATTCATTTTTTTAATTCTTATTTCCTATTTTCCTTTCGTTTTAGATCTATTTTCCTGTTTCACGTTTTCATTTATTTTTGCTCATTCTTTTCACATCGTTAAATGCGATGTTTCTTTTATTTCCATTTTCATTTCTTTATAGAAAATACTCGCGTATTGGCCTGTTTTATGTTTAGACTGTCGTCGATGTTTTATTTACCATTCATTTAGTTGCATTCTAATTTCGTTCTAAAAAATAATTTCTATCACGAAACATCCGTTCTTGTGTAGTTATCAAAGTTAGGCAGAACTGAACATATTCAGTTCTATGACGGGTGACCTCCCAAACAATATTAGCCACTGGAAGCAGCTTGTCACGTTTGTTAGATTATTCGACTTTCAGAGAATTTCGTCATTGATATATTCCCGTCTATTACTGTATTTAATATTCACGTTCAGCGTTATTAATATTTTTGCAGTTATACTTTCATTCTTAGTTATTTTAAAAATACCGACATTTTCTCTTTTTTCCATATATTCTTTTTTGGTTTTATGTTCAATATTGTTTTTTTTTCTCTAACACCATTTTATTGTTTTTTTTTTTATATTTTTAACATTTTTAATATTCAATAATTTGCCATTTTTGATAAAAAAAATAGCTCCCTAATGATCACTGCATCCGGTTAATAACGCCTTATGATTAATACTTACACTGAAGATTATACAGACGCTCATATGTTACAAATGCATACTGTATATACATACAGCATTGTTAAGCTCATTAAAAATGACATATGCACACGTATATATTTTAGTGTTACAATCATTTAAACTAAACTGTTCCTAATCGTTCTCTTCGTTTCTCTCACCTTTCTTTGCAATATATATATATATATACATCCTTAATATCACCATTATCTCTATCAACATTTCAATCACCTTTTCGGTCTTTTTTCGTCTTGTGGTAAATAAAACAAAAAGAAATGTTGAGAAAATTATTCGACATTAATTTTTCTTGGAAGACCTACAAATCTTAAAAACAAGAATTCAAAATCTACTGTTCAGAGATCACTAGCACTGGTAAGAAAATAATCCTCTTAACTACGAAATACACACGCACACACACGCATATATATATATATATATATACAAACCTCTTATCTAAGGATCCCCATCAACGGACTTTGGATCCAACGGACAAAATCTGCAGAAAAATTAAATAAAAATTATGCAGGAAAACTTCCAAATCGTCAGCGATTTATTTCAAAATTTGTGGGCTTAACGGAACAAGTCGTATTATTTCTCAAAGTGACCGCTTGGCTGCGGTGGCATGCCGTTCAATTGTAAACAATATAATTATTATTTTTGCTATTTTGCTTAATATATTTATATTAAGTATATATTCATTTATGGCATATCTAAATGTTTATAATATTTACATAATGATCATAACTACTGGTAGTTATCATAGTGGTTTTATAACTTAAAAATAATTCCTCCCCTTGTATGGATAATCAGCTTTAACGGACCACCCATCCCCCTATTAGTCCGTTGATGAGAGGTTTGTCTGTATATATATATATATATATATATATATATATATATATATATATGATAAAAAGTTCGAAATACAGACAACTTTGCTAGTCCATCCTACATGAACCATCACGACCTAGTGGTTGTGCGGGTAGTGGATGTACGGCTGGTGTAATTGATAGCGGCTTGAAATAGGAAATCTGGAAAAATTGTTATTCTCAAAAAAATTGTTATTGCAATATTCGCTTTCAAAACAAACAGAATTATTCTTAGAATTCAAAATATGCTTCAGCTTTAAATAACTTATAAAGGTTGATAAAAACACCAAAGCAATCAATTTTCACAGTGCCGTGCTGCCGGATGTAGTTTATCGTCATACCCAGGACAGGAGACAATATTTGTTACCAATTGTACATTTCCAGAATAAATGAACATGCAGATATTGAATACTCGCAGAATTTGTCTGTTATAAAAGAAAACGGTCAGATAATATTAACTGTGTCACAATGATCATATGATTAGTAACTAACCAAATCTTTCTTCAGAATTTATGATCACTGATTTATGGTTCAATTTACGCTAAACATGGACAAAAAAACAGGGTTCATTTTTATTTATGCTGATATCTCAGGGTGAAGTAGCGTTAATCTTTCATGAATTACTGATTGTCATCATGATTTTTATTGGTTTGATCTCTAGATTTCGGTTGTTGTGGTGTTCCCACTATTGTTTTTTGCATGTTTTTGCCGTGTCAGTTAACATTTGAATTTTTTCAATCATTTTATCAAAGTGCGTCACGATTGCAATAAAAAGAAATCAAGATTAGAGCGTTAAATGTTACTTTTACACTTAAAATCCAGTAATATTTTGACTGAAATAAAGAATAAAGAATAAAAACGAGAAACACGGACACAAATTCACAAAACCATATGCCCAGACAGGTTATATAAAATAGTTCACAATGAATGCTGGAGGTAACAATAAAACAGTGCTCGATGTAAAATAACAGAGCTAAAATTTATACTAAGAATAATTATACATGCTCTCAATCTTTTTTTAAAGAGAGTTAGGAGGTAAGATCTTTTGACAAGAATCATGATGTTCTTGGTTTAATAGTCGAAGTTTATCGATTCCAGCATTACGCAACGGTTTACAAACCAATATGGACTGTTAATCCCATAAAAAAAAACATGCTCAGGTTATCAAATGGGTGAGATATAAACCATTTCTTTCGTTAACCACCAGAAAGACAGCAAGGATTTAAAAATATCTAAATATTAATGACTCAGATCAAAAAAATCTCGGCTATCAGTTGATCTATCAATGGGCTTTGAAAAAGATTAATTCTCGATTGTAAATAAAATAAAATTTGCCATTTTTTAACTGTCAGCAACAAAAAAACGTCGTAGATATAAAATAAATAGATAAAATATAAAAATAATTGATAAGCAAAATGAGCGTTTAATATTCATTCGTAAGCGCTCATGGTTGGTTTTATAATAGTTGCTCGTCATAGCGGTTTTATTATTGTATCAGTTTTTTTTATCAAGTTGAACAAAAAATGTCTGAATGTTGGTACTGTTCTTGATATATAACAAATACATATTGTTATCTCATATATAGAGAGGGTTACATTAAAAGGCCACTTGTGTGTATAAGAGTGGAAGATAACGGTTAATGTTGTAGTGATCGGGGAAAACATCCTCGTGGGAGTCGGTTCCACAGGGCAGTGGTTCGCTGGAACTTACTTCTCACCGGTGGAATATGGAGGGAATGCGGGTGGTTTGCTACTATGTAAGTGGCATAGCGTGTTCTTGTCGTGAAGGTTTACCTTGGTGGGACCAGAGAATGTAGTTCATCCGAGCACTTTCCGTGGAAATAGCAGTAGAGCAGCGAGAATCCTGCCACACCCAGGCTGTGGGAGAGAGTTTGAAGGGTAGAGAATAAGTCGTCACCCACAAGGGCTCAGAGACGTTTTTTATTTAACTCTATAAAAGTTGGAGAGTGATGTCTGTTCAGTTCCCACTCAAATATGATAACAGTACTTCATTTTTGTCCTGATCTGGCTCTTGTAAAGGTGGAGGTTAGCAGGGGGAGTCAGGTAATTACTAGAGAGGTAGAAAGAGTCGAACATTTCATTTGCATCCTTAGCAATGGATCGTATGTGTGTGTTCTACTTGAGGTCGGGTGTGAGTTTGAGGCTCAGCAGTTTTTCAAGGCATAGTGCTCCCTCGAGAAGACCTCCGTTCATCCTGATTGGTGGTAGTTCGGGGTCAGATCGGCGATGATAGAATGTAACTCGCTTGGTCTTCGAGGAATTGAATGTAACCAGCCATTTTTTACCCCATTGGGTAGTTTGTGCTGGATCGGAAGAGAGGCCAGCGGCCAATCTCTGACCATCAAGGTGCACCCGTATATAGTTGTATTGTCGGCCAAGATGCTTACAAATGATCTGAATATATTCTTAGGTAGATCATTTATGTAGTTCAAAAAGGGGGTTAATCCAACGGTGTGATATCCGGCGGATGCCAGCGTTGACCCGTCCGTAGAGCTCCGCAGGACTGACCATTGATAACTACCTTCAAAGACCTACATGTTAAGAAGGATTTTATGATCGAGAAGATACTTCCATTGATTCAATAACTGGAGAGTTTGTGTAGTAAGACTTTGTGCCACACCTTGTCGAAGCCCTTTGACATATCTAGTGTCATGCTCCATGAGGTATGTTTGTCATCAAGAGCCTCACTGATTTTGTGAGTAATGGTAGTCAGGACATCGGCAGTGGTTCGGGCCATCCGAAACCTATACCGGTCGTCGCTGAAAAGTTTGTTGTTTTCTAGGTGCTCGACGACCTTATTGATTATGGCCTCAAAAAGCTTGCTGATGAGACTAATAGGTCTGTATTGGGTAGGGGTAAGATAGCCCGCCCGTGTCCCTGAAAACCGAGCATACCCTTGATACTTTCCATAAGCTTGGGAAGGATTTCTCATTCAAGCAGCGGCTGAATAACTTTGCTATGATTGGGGATAATTCCGGGTTGATATTTATAATTCCGGGTTGATATTTATAAGGACAGTCACTGGAATTTCGTCTGAAGCAGTGGCTTTCTTAGGTTCAATACCTTTGATAAGTTAGAGGCAAAGATGGAGGCAAAGAGGTTCGCCTTTTCTGTCGAGGAAGATATGACCTCGTGGCCATTTATAATTGTGGGCATAGCTGCCTTACCTCTGTTCATGATTTATATATTATTAATTCATATTTTTAATCAATACATATTTTGTAATTGATTCATGCGACACCGAAATCCGAAGGTGTATAGCAAAAGACGCCTTCAAAATGCTCAGCAAAGTATTAAGAAACAGAAAAAATCGCTTGAAGGAAATAAAAGTGTACTGAAGTGTTATGCAATATAAGTCTTCCTATATAACAATGAATACTGGAAAATAACAAAGATGAAGAGACTTGAATCATTAGAAATGTTGTTGTACATAAGGATGCTCAGAATGCTATATATGCAACTTAACATATGAGCAACGACGAAGATTTAGGGAATATATTACACATAATGAGGAAAGAGGGCTTATTTGATATTGGCAGGTAAGAAGAAAGTAGCGAATAACCTAGCTCTCGATCTTGTGTAAATGGTTGGCAGAATAGAGATTAAGAGGGATAAGAAAAAGAGAAACTATACTGAGAGTTAATAAATACAGAAAGTTGTGGAGAGACATGATCGCCAACGTCCTGAAGGGACACTGTATATAGAGGGTTATATATAAATAATAATCGATGTGTATCGGATGCAATATCGACACTAGGTTCAAAACAACAAATATAAGGATACACGTCAGTATATTTCAGAGAATAATGGCAAATTTCATTTCATGAGTAAATCTAACCGAATGAAATTGTAAAAATCGAAACAAAATTTTATCATGATTTCATCATCATTTGTCGACTGCAGTCAGGATCCTCGAACTAATGCGAACAATCCTTTCCTTTAGCTGTATAGTATGCGCTACGCCAGGGCTACACACAGTTTTGAATTCTTTCTTCTAGAGTTACTTTCTGCTAGATCGTTTGCCACCCAAGGCTAAAGAACCCAGTCTGTTCTGCTATTTACTCATAGCAAGGGGAAAAGAAGAGGATTCATACCTTTTCCAAAGGTATTAGCACGAAAGTGAATGTAACGGATCCGAGCGGAATTCGAACTCGGCTCTCCGATGCCTTAATCCGAACCGCTATCCATTATTCCAACATGTCTCCTTCACGATTTTGAGAAGTGTAGCAACAGCATGTCGATTTTCTGTTTGACTTGGCGGAAATGAAGAAATCGTTGGTGCGAATATAAACTTCATTGAAAGTTGCATCTATTTGTGCCGCTAAATTTTACGCACGGGGTTTAATTGAACTTATGTAAATGGTGTAATGACTTGCAACGAGAAATCAGCTGGGTTCGAATTCAGGTCGGAATCGTTACATCCAATTTCGTACAAATAAACTTGTCAAAGGAATGAATCCATCTATCATTCCTGTAGATATGAGTCAAATCCCAAGTGAGGTGTCCATATTTGCCAAATAGTATAGGAGGAAAGCCTGAATTAAAAACTCTATGAGGCCCATGCACTTGAACTGTATTATGGCCAGTTCACGTTAAAGAAAAACAAATGTGTATTCTCAGATACGAACAGATCTAATGAAAATGACAAATCACAATGATTTGCCGTGTTTCTTCATGTTTGAATACCTATATTGGTCCAATTACCTGTGTGTTAAAAATCAGTCGAAAAGATCAATAGGAAAACAAATGGGAAAATACTTCATTTCGGAGTATAACTTTAAAACGGGCAGGGCTACTCCAGACATCTCGTCTTGAGTCAGTTTTCCACCGTCATATTGTAGCTTTCCTGTACCTTTTCTATAAATATTTTCATAGTCATTTTTCTGATGAATTTTCCTCTATGGAGGACCTTATGAATTTAAGCGAAGTACTTGGTGGCAAGGTCTCATCATTTTACAGCTGAAATTGCTAGACGTAACCGTAACTTCTAAGTTAATAATTTCTTCTATAACATTTCTTGCTTGTCGAACTATCTTCCGGCTCCTTGCTTCCCAGTCAACTTTGATCTTCCTAAATTGATATATATAATGTTAATCGTTATCTTCTGTTTTCTTAATTACTGTTCTTTTATTGTTTTCTCTCCTTAATAATGATTTTCTCATATTTTCTAACACTCACTAACCCCTTATATTTTTATGAACTTATTGCCTTACTTTGGGCGAAATGATTAAAAACAGTATTCCCTAATTTTCAAGAAATAGAAAAATATGTTTTTTAGATTTATTTTCAAGAAATATGATCTAGAGAGCAACTTTACAAGCTTTGATCTACAACCCTTACCCAGAGTTCGTAACTTTACATAAACGATTGATAAATTTTCTTTTTTGGAAATGCGCACCTGTATTATTATTATTTATTCACAGATAATGTTAGACTTATGAGAACTTAGGTGACACGGATGTTTTTAATCATTTTCTCGGAGTGATGTCGTATGTTGATGGCGGTGTGTACTGACCATTTGTTAGGAGACTTGAAACTGTTGACGTCTGCATCAAACAACGAAAAAATAATACCGGAACTCCACAGGAAAAATGAAACGGCCTCCTCATCATCATCAATCATAATCAACATCGAGCTAGATGTGCTCTAATGATTTTGACGCGCCTAAAATACGTAGCCATCGTCAAAAATTGAAATCTCGAAAACTGAGCCAAATAAACAAACAAAAAAAAAGAATAGTGGTAAGATGACAGCAAAACATTCGAGAACGACAAGTAAAAGTTCAGAGAAAGAAAGAGAGAAAAAAAATTAGAGAAATGACGGAGGAAATAAAAGCACAAATATAGAAAATACACACACAAAATGTGTGCATGAATGTTGAGTGAGAGTGAGGGAAGAGAGAGGGAAGCAGGATGTGAAATTGTGGTCCATTGCTTCCTTTATTTCCCCAATATGGCTGAATTTCCTTTATGACTTCAAGAACCGTCTATCATACCAGACCGGGATGGTCGGTTTGATTGTCTTATTCATTTGGTTTTCAGCCGAAACCATTTGGTTACATGGTCGAATCAAAACTTTCTGCACAACACTGTAGCTACAATGATATACTTGGAATTGTGCATTGGTGCAATAAACTTATTATTTAATCCTATTAACTGCTGACTATACTGCTGTCATGCTTGAATCCATTCACTGGCCTTTGTCTTCTTGCTGCTGCTGCTGAAGCACTGCTGTCATTTCATATTTATATTAATGACTTCCATATGGTGTTTATTCTTCTAGTAGATCAACTAAGGAGGCTCTCATAGCTTTAATATATACGCTGATTTCTTTAGCCTCTGAATCTCCGATGTTATTCTTTGTTTAGTATTATTTTCAATGGTTAGTAACCACCATTTTCCCTCCATACATGATCAGCTATTTCTGTGAATAGCTAGTTTTAAGGCACTGATCTTAAGGAGCAACAAGGTATCCCTGAGCATACCAACCTCTACTGAATAAGAGATCGTTCTTCTTGCTATTTTTTTCTTTTTTTCATCTTTTCATTTTCTTTTCTTTTTTCTTCCTTCTTTTTCGTTCTTTTTTCTTACTTTCTCTTTTCTTTTTCGTTTCTTTTTCTTTCTTTTTTCCTTTTCTTTTTTCTTTCTTTTTGTTTCTTTTTCTTTTATCTTTCTTTTTTCTTTTTCTTTCTTTCGTTTCTTCATTGTTCTTTTTCCTTTTTTGCTTCTTTTTGTTCTTTTTGGTTTCTTTTTGTTTCTTTTTCTTTGTTTTTCTTTTTTCATTTTTTCATTTTATTTTTCTTTTCTTTTTTCTTCTTTCATTTTTCCTTTTCTTTTTCCTTTTCTTTTACGTTTCTTTTATTTTCTTTTTTCCTTTTCTTTTTGTTTCTTTTTCTCTTTTTTCTTTTTGTTTCTTTTTTTCCTTTTTTGATTCTTTTTATTATTTTTTTATTTCTTTTTTCTTTGTTTTTCCGTTTTCATTTTTTACTTGTATTTTCTGTTTCTCTTTTCCTTTTTCTCTCTTTTTGTTTTTATCTTTTTCTCCTTTTTTCAATATTTCTCTCTTTTTCATTTTTCATTTATTTCACTTTTGTTTATCTTTTTTAATTTTTTATTTCTTTTATCCCTTTTTTTTTACTTTTTCATTTTTTCTTTATTTATTATTTACTTTTGATTTTTGTTTATTACCCGATGCTTAATGTAAGGCTTGTAAATACATTCTAATGTTAAGTGATACTTAACTTGTACATTTTTTATATTTTATCTCCATTAATAATATTCTCCCGAGTAGAGGAGCTGTTCTACAAGACTCCGAATATTTGAAATCACTGTAAACTGGGACTATCAATATCTTCTTAACGTGCTTGCCTTTACTCTTTTTGATCGTGCCTCAGTAATCCAATCATTAAATGATATAACAGTAGCTTAAGGTAATATATTTTTCAATTTCAAATTCCTAACATTTACTTATATCGAATACGCTTTAACAAATATATTTTAGTTTATAGCATTGCTGTAAGAAAGCTGTTTATTTTTGTCGTTAATTATTATTTCTTCATACATTTTCATGTTTACGTTGGATAGAGATATAACCTTTTATAGTGCTGTGACCGTCTAAGATAAGTTTACTAAATAACTATAGGATAACTGTGGCAAAATGGTCAACATATTTATCTCGACGACTTTATCTTGAGAATAAAGAGTTCAAGCATCATCGAGTAAGAAATTCATTTTGGAGTAATAAGCAGACGAAATATTTATAGTGTGAGAGATCAGAAAGCAACGTCTTTTAAAAAGTTTTCTTTAAAATTTATTTAAAAGTTTCGTAAATCTCTGTTATGCACTGAAAATCAAGAAGAAACTAGTTTTAACTAATACAAGAATTATGAAGAGAAAAGAACTATTTACGCTATTCACATCGTTCAGACTGTTGCCCTTATCTTTTTTGCCATATTCACGCTGTTTCGTCCGTTGTACACTCCGACCTTCTTCAGGTGACATATGTTGGGATTTCGAACCGAACCCTTTTATTCCACTACTGTAGATTGTTCTACTTCAACATTCCATGCATTTTTTGGATATCTCAATTTCGGTTAATTTCATTTAGTAACTGAACTTTCCAAGTTTTTGTTTCCTCTGCTGTGGCAATTAAATAAGTAAGGAATTGTCTGTGGCCAGGTATTAAAAGACGTATTACAAAAGAATAGGATTATGATACGTTTTCTTTAAAGGATCAAGCAAATTGCCAACAGCATTGTATTAGCCCATCAAGCGGAATTTCTTTGCATAGATAAAAACAGAAATATTTAAAAGATCTTAGCTGGGTCAATGTCAGGTAATAAAGAGACGAGGCTGAGAAAAACAAAACGTCTTGCTGTGGTCAGTTGGGAGTGTTTCTTTCCTTTTTTATTGGCTTTTAGACGGTTGGTCACAAGCAACGCGTGGAAGCCAAGAAAAACACGACCAAAAGCCGTCACTTGAAAACTGGGAAGGTAAATGTTTGTCAGTCGATGTTTGCTGAGATTGGCTCAAAGGAAATCGTTAAAAACAGGAACTAAAAAAAAAGAGAAAAAAAAAACATGTTTATCAGGAAAATAAAACGTAAGGATCAAGTAACATGAAAATCTTTAATCATACAAAACAAAACCAATAAATAAACAAATAGAAAATACCTTGAAAAATACCACCCCCTCATGCAACACACACACACACACACACACACACACACACA
>CAHIKZ030002777.1:992500-1010000 GCA_903632075.3 Acanthosepion pharaonis
ATGTGTGTGTGTGTTTATAGTTAGAGGCAAACTTAAACAGATGTAGAAACATCATTTAATTATGATTTATGCAGCGAAGGGCAGCTATCAATTTGTTATATTCGGTCGTATATCGATCGGCATTCAGACTTGGATTGAGATAGGTAGACGGCTTTATGAATAGCTGGAAACAAATCTAATAGATATACAAGGACAAAGACCAATAGAAGGGATAGTATAAAACACTATTTTTTTTATAAAACACTAAAATTAAAAAAAATTCCATTGATTTAATGTAGGTAATTAATCGAAAAAAAATCTCTGTATTATTAATGATAATGACATAACATTCGTTTCTGGAAAAATGTGATATGACTCTCCGAACAACTTAATAAATACAGCCATCCTGGTATGCCAGTGAGAAGGTATTTTTTGTCAAGACATACATGGAAGATTAGATTCATGCCTTTCAAAGATCCTAACTGTCACTAGGTTAATATGATAGTAGCAGAAGAAAAAGATCGATGTTGCCGGACATTTCTCAAGGAAATTCATATCGACATAGTTGGATTCATACCATTCATAGATGTGAAGTGAACAGCCTATATTCAAATTTGCTTTGTTTCTATTACCAATAATCATAATGCCACTTCGTAAAATAGCCGCAGCAAATGACGTTCTTGCAATTAAAGTGAAGCCTAATTATAGAAAAATACATCACAGACTCATGAAGACAATTCGAATTGCACATAAGTTCCGTAAAAAAGCGCTGTGTACTCTATACTCTGCTTAGCTGCGCGCGTTCTATTCAGAAGAGAATTGAGCCTCATTTAGTTGTGATAGCCGGAGACTAGTGAAGATAGCCGTAGCAAATAGATTGGCGCCAAAAAGAAAAAGCACGGGAAATTAGCGACAAATACGTGGAAAGTAGCCAATTTCATTAACCTTTAAGAGCAAGTGTCTTCGCGTATCGATTGAAATACATTTTAAACGGGTGGTAGTAACATCTGGCAACAGGGTGCGGGGTGAGTTGCATCATGTATTTTTCTTTAACATCTTGATGTTCATATTCTTTTATTCAATCAGAAAAGCTTTCTGGAGAAATTTTGTCCATCACCAACAGATTTTTTTTTTTTTATCCAAATACAGAATTCGAGAATAGAAGATAAGCCTCATGAGAGGATTGATATTTAACAATAATTTTTCAGATTTTATCTATTGGCAAAGTCTGAGTATTGTAAAAGCTTTTATAACTACTGAAAAGAAAACGCTTTTGTTCTATATTAATTTTAACAGTGACCATAAAAATAAGTTAATCATTATTGTAATCTGAACGGGAGAAGATCAGCATTTTCGGGTTCATCATTTAGTCAACGTTTGTAAATTCTTAAATAAAAAGAAAAGCTTTAAGTTGTGAAGGTACGCCATAAAATGACACAAAAGAAATTCTAATCAGAAATTATCAAGAAATGAGCACTTTAACAATAGCTATAGCGAGACATTTCCTGTCATTTTGTATCATTTATACACGTGTTTATTTAATGTACCTAACTACTTGCATAATATTTCTCGTTCTCTCTCTATTTATCGTTCCAAATGCTTATTGCCTTTTCTTCACCATCCCTTCCTACCTGGTCACAAACAGCAAATCATCTGTTGCTAGGGTCGATTCTATCAAGACTTGGCTAACATTCGACGAGCTCCGTTTACCACACAAGCTCGTGTTTCCCTTTTCTCAATTCCCTCCGCCATTATACACGACGCCATTGCAAGCATCTTGGCCCGACTCCCACCGTTCCGATGCCTGCCAATAAAGGTTCTGGCGTCATTTCGAGATGTGTAGATTTATTTTCAATTTGTCCAGGGAATAAGAATTTACTGGTAAATGCGAGCGCTGCGTGCGTGCGTGCGTGTGTGTGTGTGTGTGTGTGTGTGTGTGTGTGTGTGTGTGTGTGTGTGTGTGTGTGTGCAACTTCCGCGGAAACTAGCAAATTATTTAGAGTTTGTGTGTACATAGTTTGGCAATTCTGTAAATATACTTTGGTATGTCGGTTTTGCGAGTGGCTATTATAATTTATGCATGGCCGGAGTATTATTAATTATCAAAGAACCCGAGGCTACGAGCTTTTCAGATTGAGAAGATTATGTATGCATTCACCCGTGCGCACATAAGTGTTTGACTAAAGAGTATCTGGGAAATAGGCATTATGGAATGGTTTCAATTTCAAACATCCGAACTTGAGAAGTACAAATTTATAAGATGAAACAGTGATATAATTCTGAGAGTTCTTCGGATTATTCGGATTATTCTTACTTTGGTCTTTGGTAGAATGATGTCATTATTTTATCACATTTTTCTCAAGCGAAGTTCGATTGTTTGAAATTGAAACTCGTCCATTTTCCAAATAATATTTAGTCAAATAATTAGGGCTGAATGCATGCATAATGTTATCAATTTCAAAAATCTGTCAACATATATTCAATATATATATATATATATATATATATATATATATATATATATATATATATATATATATATATATATATGTAGGTGTGTATCTGTACAATAAAAAAGACAAGAGGTAAGACTATACTGACCCGACGCATTTCGTTATAGTATATTTTTTCTCTTGTCTTTTTTATTCATATATATATATATATATATATATATATATATATGTGTGTGTGTGTGTGTGTGTGTGTGTGTGTGTGTTCGTATATATATACATATATGAATACATTTTCTAATATTTAAACCTGTCTTTTCTGAAGTCACTGCTTTTCGACAATGTTATAATAAAAAGTGAAATAATTCTAGGCATCTTCTTTTCATTGGTTACATGAAAATTTTATTTTTTATGTGAACACCATCTTTTGTATTTTGTTTATTATTAATTCAGAATAAATATATTAAAGAACAGTTCCGTCTAACCAACATTTTGTTTTGATTAATTTTAATGATAGACTTTTCCAAATTACAAATAATTCTCATCAGATAATGAAGCAATCCCGTTATAAATTGTTCGAAGTTAATATCGGAAGAAATATGGTCCTAAGTTCCGACTTTAATTCATTCACCAGGGAGATAATTGGTGAGTTTTGTCCAACTCATGAATGTTGTGACGTAAGTGTGATATGATGTGTGTTTTTTGTTTCTATTAAATACATTTGAATGTACGGCTCTTAAGTTATAATTGGTTTATTTAGTGATGGTTGTTTTTTGGTATGATTATTGATTCAAGGATTTGTTTTTACTATTTGATTTTACGTGTATCGTCTGTGAGTAGCTGTCTGATACATATATTATGCATGCATGTGCGGGCACCTTGACGTGATGTAATGGTTAGCAAGCTTGTCCTGCTAGAGCAATTATGGCTGAGTAGTGAGATCAATCCTCATTGGGTGCCCGATACCTTCGGCCTTGTGCCACATCTAAGCTACGCTTAGAAAGTCAATGTTATATATGCGCGTGTTTGTGTGCAAATTATAGATTTTTTAATCCGACATTACATCTTAACACAGTTGAAAACTTTTTCCGATTCATATGGAGATAGATTAATATTTTAGAATTCGAAATATTTGAACTTATGAAAAATATATGCTTATAAAAACGCAAATAATCCCAACTAAATCATTCCTCTTTAACATTGTAACTGACAGGGAGCAAAATGTAATTCATTTACTCAAATAGAAGAAAGAAAATCCTATTTTGATATGAATATCAGAGAAAATAGATATGTGTAGAAATTTATTTTGCATTGCTTGTATTTGATTTATTTTTGAATTATTTAAAATCTTGTCAGATAAAATAAAAAGTTCAGTTAATTCAAAGTAGATAAAAAATTATTAAATAACCCAATAAATACGTGATAAGAATTTGTCAATTAATCCCATATTCGTTGTGTACTCACATATATAAACATAAAATAA
The DNA here is from genome assembly GCA_903632075.3 of Acanthosepion pharaonis. Classification (NCBI taxonomy): domain Eukaryota; kingdom Metazoa; phylum Mollusca; class Cephalopoda; order Sepiida; family Sepiidae; genus Acanthosepion; species Acanthosepion pharaonis. The sequence continues at coordinate 996,413 of CAHIKZ030002777.1, forward strand.
ATTTATTTTTAATGTTTGAAATGGTCACTGATTATATATATATATAATTCGAGATAAATACTTCATTACTATAATGAATAAAGGTGTTTTATTTACATACAAATGAACGGTGGTTCCTTCCCAGAATCATTTTATTTCATTCAATTTTAAATCAATTACTATGCAAACTACTATTTTTTCTTCCCACTAGAATATTTCTTGATGACAGTTACAGCCTTAACGGTAGTAGCGTTGTCAGCAATAATAAATCATTTCCATTTTTTGGTCCCCATTATTTGATATTTTCCAAGTTAATTTACGGCTTCTTCGTTTTTGATAAAAAATATTCATAACAGATATTTTGTATCCATCAGATAAGTTAACAAATATTGTCTTTTTGATTTCAAATTTTCCAACACAAAGTTCTCTATGTTTACTTGTTCCTTACACCGAAGCTGTCGTTTTCTAACATTTTTGCTATACAGAATCGTTCTAAAGCCTCATATGTATGTTTAAATACAAATACATACACACACCCATATATATATATATATATATATATATATATATATATATATATATATATATATATATATATATATATACAATGTGCGATGGGCAAATTGACGTCTCTTTTATAATTTTAATTTCTCCCATATGCGCTGTTTGTTTGTTTTTTTTTATTTTGTTGACTACACAGTATAATAGAGTCAGTTGGGAACCGTCTGTGAAAAAAACAAAAAACAATAAAAAACCAAAAAAACACCATTATGCAATTCCTGCCGCCAGAAATTTGGAAACGGCATACTGTACTCCTTGTCATTCGCGACGGAAGCTCCAATACGAACATTTTAGAGTGTTTGTGTATCAATATGAGAAGAGTGCAGAAGATTTGGAAAGAGTTAGATGAATAATGATGATGGCGAAGGTACGGCAGCTCGGAAAACTCACTCTGATCTTTGTGATAAGAAAAAAACTCCCGAATTTGTTGGTGATGGTCTCAGAATCTACTCAGAGGACTACATCAAGTGCCTTCGGGGGTGTGGGGTAGTGTAGCCCTGGGTCAAGAGGGTGGCTGCTGGAAGACCCTATGTCTGGCAATAAGACACTGCACCATGCCAGACATGCAGGAGAACCCAGTCAAGGTTCTCAAACAATTTCTGCGACCACATCAACCCTTGCATCTGGCTACCTAACTCTAATGACTACAACCCCCCCACTTGGTTATTATGTGTAAGGCGCAGTTGAGCTAGAGATCAACAAATGTTCTTGTAACACCAAAGATGAACTGAAGGAAAGGATTATGGCAGTATTTACAAAGAGACCGCCCAGAAGAATTGCAGGAGATCCCGAAGTCATCTGGAGGCCGTGGATGAAGTCAATGGCAGTTTTACTGAGTAAATTTACTGTTTTGATTTCACTATATTTTTGTCTAATTTTGGTAATATATTTTGATTTTTGAATAATTTAGCCGACAATTTATCCATCGCACCCCCCCACACATACAGAATATAAACTATTAATTATTTAAGGTAAATATAATTCCAATTTAATGCCGGTTATCGTTGCTTTTGAATGCTGTATTCCATATGTTACAAATAGTGACATACAATGAAAATAGTTACACATGAATCGACTAAAAGTTTGCGTGCCTTATTGAAAACTAATTTACTATCTCACTTCGGGCCAGAGGGACTTTCTCTTTCTTAAGAGTCAATCATATATTCACTAATAATGAAGAAATTAACCAATTACTGCAAAAGCTTTCTCAAGTTTTCGTATTTTTCAGTGTAAATTTCTCTCTCGCACCGGGAAGTTATTTGACGGATTCACTCCAACTTTGAGGTATTTTTATTTTTCTATCAGTAATGCCTTGTGAGTTTTTTTATAGAGTCTATTGGTTGACTCACCTTTCGCTCTGTTATTTTATTCTGTTGTGTACACTCGCTGTATTTGTGTTGCTCATTCTCTTATTTGTTGTACACTTTTCATTGAACCATTCCTCTTTAGCATCTCTACATTTGTTTTTAATTTCTTTGTTTAGTGTTTGGTATTTTTTCTATTCCGTAATGTGGTTTGTTCTCGCTTTTTCCTCATCTCTAAAATTTCCTTTGCATCCGTCCATTCCTTTTTTGGGCGCTTCAACGTGGTTAGCAGTCTTGTCTCGCCTCATCAATTTTGGCCTTATACTTAGAGAATCAGCATTCGTTCCTTTCCTGTCTGGTTTTCTTTGGGGTGACCTCGTTCACCGACATCACTAGTGCTTCTTTCAACATGTTTCACTTTGATTTTGTCGTTATGTTCAGGTTGTATTCAATTAAAACTCTGATTTTTGATATCTCCTTGCAACTTGAGTCCTTCAGGAGTCTATCAACTTGCTATTTAGTTGTTGGTATGGATTTTAGTTTCCGTAGTGTTTGCGTATACATATATTAAAATATAAATTCTGTTTTTGATGTATAAAATTACAAATATGTATTTTTGTATATGCAAACACGCGCATACACTTGCGCACACTCACAACCATATACATACACACACACACACACACACACACACACACACACACACATATATATATATATATATATATATAGATAGATAGATAGATAGATAGATAGATAGATACTATGCAATAGATAATAGTTTCATCGCCTCGATATTCGCGCCTATCTAAATAAGCGGGAAGCAGAACTGAAAGAAAGCAGAATAACGATGATAACTGAATGGAAGTCGAGGAAAGTAGCGTGGAATACGAAAAGAAAACGAGGAAATAGAATGTAATATAGAAAAAAGGGAAGTCGAAAGCAAAAAAAAAAATAAATAAATGGAACGAGTAGGAGAAAGAGATTTAAAGAGACAGAAAGAAGTGAATGCCTAAAGAACAATGTCGATCGCTGTCGGAAAATGCCAACTCACGAGGAATTGCTGGCCACCCCCGACAGATACGTTTGTGGCTTTTGCCTCCATCTCAGTAAGAGACTAACAGTTTTGTTACCTAACAAACCAATACTGCATTTGATAGGTGCGCGCTCTCGAGAGATAATAAAGTCCAGTGCGCAACAAGGCTATCCTAGCTGGCCGGAATCCAAATGCCAGTGTTTCTCCATACAAGCAAGTTAGTTTGGTGGACAGCGCATAAACAGGGTGCAGGGGTTGCCGGCGTTCTCAGAAGAGCCTGGACACGTGGGCATGGCGACTGGACGACACGGGAAGCTGAGATAGACCATGCCAAATCGGGTGTTTTTATTCCCTGGACATAATATCCAGACTCTCTATGTACATTCGCTTTAACCTCGGGGGTAATTATTCTGATAGGATCAAATTCTGTTCAAGAAATCTGAAACAAACAGTGTAATCATTCACTTGCTTGTAGAGTTTAGTTGCTGTAGCGCAAGGTCTCAAGTTGTGAGGTTTTAAAGTGATGCATATAATTGAGTATGATAAATATTCCGTACAGGTAAGAATTTAACGCACTTAAAACTCCGTGGTATTAACACTTGAGGAAGCAAGCTTGGCATAATGGTTAGTCGCAGAAAATGGAATCATTTGCTTAGTTCAAATTTCAACCAACGCGATCACTTCAGACAAATACCCATGAGAAAACTATGGCCCATTCTCATCCCTCACTGATATTGGGTAGAATAAGCCTTTTAGCCTGGATAGGGCAATCATTCTAGGAGAAAGACATTTGAATTTTTGGAAATCTTAGCCTAGACTCACTAAGACTCAACTGAAATGTAGAATTTGATTTCTATATTCTTTTGGAAAAAGTTGGAATTATTCTCTTAAAGATTAAAATCAATTTTTTTTAATGAGTTCAGAAGTAAAACAAATTCTTTAGAGCTTTCGCCTTTCCATAAAAATATTTATTTGCAGCAAAACATTGACTGCTAAATTCAAATTATTTTATTTTCTCGAAAGTTGCGAACAATACGTAAATCAAATTTTCTGTGTTTGTCTTCGAAAAGTTAAAGCGGCAAAGAAGTGACAATATTATACAGCATTGGGCTTTCTTACAATATAGTCACACACATGCATACATAAAATTGACGTACATTAATTTTTTCTAAAATATTCTTTTATGTGTCGTGTCCCTTGATGGCTCTTCACAATTTCCTGTCCTTTGTAACTCTTAATAAACTTTTAATAAATCTGCCATATACGAGGACTGATATTACACAATTCACTACACTTTTCTTTGATTCTAACGGATTTTTTCTGTTTATTAATAATTTGCTTCGCTTTTGGACAGCATTTTTTCGCTATCTGCGAGCATTTTCGGATTTCAGTGTCACACTTTAATAAGGATTAAAAGTGGTTAGCAATGCACTTTATGTATTTTAATGATTATATAAACAAGCGCCAAACAATGAAAATAGTAGATTGGATAGTTTTGCTCTTCTAAACGGGCAGAAATGTGGCAGTCATGGAAAAGTGATACCGTCGGATCATGGAATGAGTGTTGCATCTAGAGTAATGAAGCACTTTGGCAATTAATGCGCTATTTTTTCATGGACAACGGTAGCAAGTGTATATTCAAGATACGTGAATTCGTGACCGATAATCGCGCGAGTCCACATGTGACACAAAAATAAGATTGCTAGTGAGGGAAAAGGAATGAAAGGTAACATTGCACCAAATTGTATTCCAATTCAACGTTCGCTCCGCTTAGGTCCATCAGTCAAGGACTGTAAAGCTTTGAACAGTTGATACATAAGGTAATATTATTCATAGCACTGGTTAGTAAGTTCACCTGATTCAGAGAACAACGACATAAGACCGTGGAAGCCGGGCGATATAAAACAGTCAGTTTTCCAGTTCTTTCAGGCAGTCTTATTCACGTGAAATAAAAGAATAGCATCCATCCTGTCGGCAATGTGGAGATGGCATCTCTGTAATTGTGTGATGTTTATCCCGAATGCAACTGATGTTGTGTGACAGATATAGATCTTGTGGCAGACCATTCTTTTATGATCGCTATATGTCCATTGTTTATAGCATCGTCCCAGAAAGATAACAGGCGTACGGACATATCACATTAGAACACCGATTCTCGTACGCCCACCGAAGTTAAGCAACGTCGAACATGATCAGTACGAAGAAGGGTGATCGCTTGGGAATACCAGCAGGTGCGCGTGGTGTAATGGATAACGAGCCAGAATTGAACATTGGAGATTCATGTTTCAATTCCAGTCGTTTTCGTTATAGTAACTGACGCACAAATAATTTGGGGATCGGGTATGAATCCATCTCTTTTCCTTGTCGCTATGGGTAAATTAGTAGGACTTGTATCATTAAGTAATTATTATCTAAAATATTTGAAAATATTTTTGATAAGCCGTAAAAAACAAATCATATTTGTAGATAATATCTTTTTTTTATCATTTTAGCCTATGCAAGGCAATAAAGCCACAAATATGAAAGGGGTTGCAAAGTGTTAGAGAATATGAGAAAGAACACTATTAAGGAGAGAGAGAGAGAGAGAGAGAGGGAGAGAGAGGGGAGAGCAGTAAAAGAAAATCAAATTTGACTGGAAAGCAAGAAGCCGGAATAGAGTTAAACAAGCAAGAAGTGTGATAAAATAAATTGTTAACATAGAAATTATATTTAAATCTAGCCATTTCAGCTGTAGAAAGATGAAACCTTGCTGCTAATCTAGTATTGTGCTTAAATTCATAAAGTTTAGGTATCATAGAAGAAAATGCACCAGAACAATTAGCATGAAAATATTTATAGAAAAAACAATGGGAAGTTTCATTACGGCGGTGGGAAAGTTACTAAAGACGGGTTGCCAGGTCAGGACCAATAACATTACAAATTCTTCTTTAGATTTTATCAAGAATCTCTAAATATATAACAGGAACACTAGATCAGATATGGCAGCAATATTCAAAGCATGGACAAATTGTAGATTTATAAATATGTAAGATAGATTATGTCAAGAAAAATTGTCTAGCAAGACACAAGGAACCAACTTTCCTAGCAGCAGACTTAACCATTGATTCAATATAATCATTCCACAGAAAACCGGAGAAGGTACAATGAGTCACTCTCTTAGAATTTAGCTGATGGATAGTAAAACAGGATCTCTCAGACAATTAAAAGAGAACAGTTTCGTTTTGGAGGCGTTAAATTAAAAAAAAAAATTCTTGCTCCAATTAACAACAGAAATATTTTTTGGAGGATCAACTGCCTATTTGACAAGAAATAATCACACTAAAAAAGGTCAAACAAGTTGTTGTGATATTATCAGCAGAGCAAGGACAATTAATGATTGTATACTGTTCTATCTGTGTCACAGGATACCTCTACTCATCGTATATTTGTATTCCTTTTAAAGGCCATTTTCGTCATGGTCCACAAACAGATTCAATTGGTGCTGTACATCCCTCATAGTGGATGGTAGCAACAAATTTTAATAACTTTCTGAAGCATCTCGCCACACATATAAGATACACTCGAAAAGAAAATGCTATTAGTACTTGAAAATCATTAGTCACATCAATAGGGAGATCATTGACCATGCCCAAGAAATGGTTTAGAAATTGCTGTCGTTTCGTCTCTGATCACACAAAGTGCAGCTCCTTATTAAGAGTATTTGCGAGTCTTTTAAGAGCTTAGAGCTAAGATTAGACACATCGATGAAGGCATACAATTGGAAAATGAAGACAATTCATGAAATACCTGGATTAGTAGGGAAATCTTTTTTTCTCGATTCATGACTACTACTAACGTTATGTCAGGTTTTAGCATAACGGGCATTAATCCTTTTCATAAGAAACTCTTCACGGAAAATGAGTTCCTCCTTTCTGATATGACAGATCTTCCTTCAGATATTAACGAGTTTTCTGCTGCATCGGAAGTTGCAACTACTAGTTTCTCATGAGTTTCTTTATTGATCTCGAAAGCTGTAATTCAACCAAGCCCTTTGATACTAGATGATATTTGTCCATATCCTAAGACTGTCATAAGGGAAATAAAAGATAGGAGAACAATAATCTACATTGACACTCCTGAGCGATTGCAAGTGAACTAATGCTTAAAAAGGGTTTTAACCACATTTTTAAAAATGTTAATCTATTTGACTTCACATAACTTGATAGCGACCAACGATCATAACAGTGAAAACCTGACAAATATCAATATTTTGCCGGAGAAATGATAGCGAATATGAAAGTGAACATTTTACATTTAATTTAATGATCCTTTTTAGTTTTTTAAAGGAATAATTTGAAATTCGAGGAATTATTGAAGTTATTTTGACATAAATTATTGGAAAGGGACACAAAACAATGGAGAAAGTCGAAAGATTTTCTCTTAAATAGAAATGACCTTTGCGTCATGAAAATTTGTGAGCTCGTCCAATCAATTTTTACCTAATTAACACTCAGTTCATTTCTCTTTCTCTCTTTTACTCCCATTCTATCGCTTTTGTTCTTCATCTCAACATAATTTTTCTCTTTCTTTGTTCTGATTTTTTCAGCCAGATTTAATATCCAATTTTGACCTCCATTTCTGTGCGCATATGTTAAGACAAAACACAGAGGAACTTAAGTATCCTCTCGTTCTTCTGTCACCACTTGTACTCATCATCTACTCTACACATGCGCAAATGTGATAGTATTTCAAGACAATGAATGGACATTTTAAAATCACATGGTTAATGCAGACCACACACACACCGTCTTGGGTAAGACGATAAACTACATACAACAGCAAGGCCTCTGATCAGGAAGATTTGAGGAGCGTGGAACTACCTCTTAATTGCTGATGTTTCCAGGTCCACTTTGACCCGGGGTGGTAGCACCTGTTAGGGTACCAGCTATGGGCAAATAGTTGCCCCCCCCCCCCCACTGGGTTCGAAACACTATGAAAGTGTAAAAATAGGTTTTAATGCCAGCAATACATTTGTGTAAAAGGTTATTACCAACAGTGAATGTTTGAAGAAACAAATTATTACCAGCAGTACATTTTTTAAAAATATTACCAGCAATAAAAATCTTGTCGGCATTAAATAACCCATAGAGGTTGATATGCGGTAAATTTTTTCAGGGTTTTTAAAATAACTGTATATACACACACGCAGGTACACACACCTGCACTCCCCTCCACACGCGCACACATCCTCACATACACACATACACACATATATATTAATCAAATGGATAAATGTACGAGCAACCGTTAGTATACAAATTCATATATATATATATATATATATATATATATATATATATATATATATATATATATATATATATGTGTGTGTGTGTGTGTGTGTGTGTGTGAAAATATATAGAAAATAGGAAAAGAACTGGTTAGGTAAATAATCCAAAGTTCCTTAGTATTTTAGTTATTATTTAAAAAAAAAAAATAGTGCTTGATACAAAAGTAGAGCATAAATATAATTATTTATTTAAAAATATGATTCCAACTCGCGACATATGAGGTCTCATGTTTCAAAACAAGAGCCAAAAACTTCAATATAATTATTTGAATTAAATTGAGTTAAAAGTAAGCTCTGTTCCATCTTCAAGCGAAATTTTTGGAATAACGTATTTCTGAAATTTACGTGTTTTAATAATTGAAATCAAAATTTCCATGGTAACAGCTAGGGCGAATTGTTTAAATTGGGTAGGCGTGTGTTGGGTGTTAATAATAAGTATCAGTATAGAGTTACTTTCATAGATGTCAAGTCAGGGTAAGGAGGGGGTGTCTAAATTTGAAACGGAAGATGTTTTAGCCTAGTTTACATTTATTTTTTTTTTTTTTTTTTTTTGAATTTCTTTTGTGCATATAAAAAAAAAAAAAAAAATAAAAAATAAAAACTCCTGTAACATTTGTTTTTTGACGACTTCATAAAGGGTTATCTTTTTTGTAGGGTATTTAAACTATTTATTTGGGCTATGGGTTATAAAAGTTATTATATTGTATGCGTGTTTTTAGCTAATTATTCAAACCATGAATTTGATGATGTCGACAAAAAACCGTTAACTCATGTCTATTGTTTAATAGATTATTATTATTTAGAAACTTAATAATGTGCAGTTTCTCATGGAGGCACATTATATATATATATATATATATATATATATATATATATATATATATACAAATTTGTGTTTGTTCAACAACAACGAGCTCGCATCTGCTTTTTTTCTGCAAGTATGCTGAGCGGGCTTTGTTACACTTTCTGAAAGAGAACGCATTATCTGGCGTGTTCAATAGTTTTTGAAGGCCAGTACTCTGAAACACTCGGTCACACGGACTTTTGGCTTCATGTTAGCACAATCATAGTCATTTTCCGCAAACATTTATGTCTATACAAATTTACTGACAACGCTCGGGTTGGTTTTTAGGCACTTCACAACTGGATCACACGCTGGCCTCGTCTCTCTAGACCGGTAACATCAACGTCACTTCCATAACGAATCAACCATGGTGAAATTCCTGGTTGTGAAGTGAACTTTCTAAACGCGCACGGGTACACACACACACACACACACACACACACACACACACACACACACACACACATATATATATATATACTGTTTATACGTTATTTTTATAGATACAAAGCTCTTACATAAAATCGCGCACACACACAAACAGACACACATATATGTGTGTGTTTTTATTACGTTTGTTCATCTATGCAATTTTACTTTTTTATATATATATATATATATATATATATATATATATATATATATATATATATATATATATATATATATATAATCTCTATGTGGATGGGTTTATATACCCTGTCGCATATCTATATAACCCTGACGTCACGTTGGCACACATTCATAACGTCTTCTGATGAAATCCTTGTTCAGCGTGAAAACAATCGTATATGCACATACATACGACGACGAGTTCTCGAGAGATAGTGGGGCCCTTCAGCGGTAACCCTTGTCATAAAATGTTCGGCGCTTAGTTAGAATGTCGTTGAACACATAATAGATGATAATAGCGTCTCTAATCGGTACCAATAAAATGCCCTGTTGTTACAGGTTAGCTTGAAGCCAGTTGTTCTCAGGCGGAGTTAATGACGTAAAATGCCAGCGACACTCTCGAGTCGTGCAGGCTTCGCCGCCTCGCAAATGGCTTTTCGCGCTGGTGTCAGGAGTGATTGCGTCAGTCGGCGACAATGCTATCCCGGCAGTAGGCAAACCATCTACTTGGGGCATAAACAGGTTCTAATCTAATTGTGTGTTTGGCTAACTTTCTTAATTGGTGAGCAGGAAAAAGTGAAAGAAACCTCACTATAAGCCGTCGTCATCGTCGAACTTGTTGTAATTGTTGCTGTCTGTGCGCCGAAAATGTCAAGATTAAAATGGAAGCATTGGGAAATCATAAAATGGACGAATGGAAGAGAAATAGGAAAGGAAAGCAAAGAAAGACTATCGGCAGAAAAGAAAGTTACTTGCAGGTGTAGCACAGTGGTTATCGAATTTGATTGCTGACTCAAAGATGATACAGCATCATTACTGTTGACTCACAACAAATATACAACTAACAAAAAAGCATAAAATTAAAAAAACTTTCATCATTAAAATGTTAACATTTTCAATAGGAATCTGATTTCGAGCCCGTCGCAGATGATTTTTTTTTTTATCTAAGACTTGTATACGAAAATTTCATTTCTGTCATATGAAGTTCTTACTAAAAATTAGTTGAATAACCGTGTTAAAAATACTTAAATACCCACCTTCTATCGTAGTATTCTTTTTGCTTACGGTTTCCCTATTAGCTCTCAAAAAGGATTGCTCATAAAGGGTAGCAGTATAATTCCGTACTACATTTACTTGGCGCCGGTTTTTCAAAATTTTCAGATCATTTGGATTATACTTCGTACAAATATAGTGATTTACTAAGTGTTGCATAGTTGTGGCATAAGGCCGCAAGAATAGGCCACCCATCGAACTCACTACTCTGTCGTAATTGATGTGCCATTTCGTACAAATATATAATTGTAAAATATTTACCTAATTTAATATTTGAGACTATACATCAGTGATTTTTCTTGCAGAAAGCCTATTATATTTCCGATATTAAACTGGTGATACTCATTGAAAGATGATCAACAAATAGAAGGAAATCATTGACTTTAATGAAGACAGTTCACTTCTTTTTGATTTTTATTCCAGGCTTCTGGCAATAAATGTGGAATGATTATCGATGGGTTCACTTCAACAAAGCAAGCCTATTTTGAACATAGTTTAAATGCCTTCCGGAAACATCATTCCCGGTAATAATATATAAAAAACACCATTTCCCCTCAATGCGGCGTTGATAGAAAAGACATGATTTATATCGCATAAGCCGAATAAATATAAGTATAATTACTAAAATTATGTTTTCTCAGTACAAATCGAATTGGGAGGAGGAGAGTAGAAAAATATCTTGCCTCCGTCTTAAATGTTGAGAGAAGTTGTTTGCTCGGAAAATTATGATCGACATGGACAAGATCATGGAAATAATAAATAAAATATACTACAGCGGTGATATACCAAAAGGCCTGCGTAGCAAATTAGAGCGAACATAAAAAATAATGTGCTCTTCTTAAAGATACTGGAACAGGAAATGTAATATTTATAAAAGTATGTAAAAAAGAACAGTACAAATGCGGAATAACGCATATCTATGTTTTATAGATTATGCAAAAACCTTTTAATAAGGTACGACACACGATCTATTTGTACAGCATGGAAAATTTAATTTACTTGGGAAAGATATTGGAATAGTCCAGAACTTGGAAAAAACCGCCTGCATACAGATAAAAACATTTGAGAAATTAAAAAAAACCCATCGAAATGGACTTACGACAAGGATGTGTTTTCTCACCGGATTTTTTCAACCTTCCAGCGAAGCAATCCTGAGAGAACTAAAAGTCTAATAGGAATTATCATTGGCCGACATAATCTTAACAGCATAAGATATGCAGATGACACAATGTTGATAGCATACACAGAAAGAAAACTACAGGAACTTCTACATAAGTTGCCTTCCAAAAGCTAAGTATACTATTAGGAAACAATAATTTTTTTATTAGAAACAAAGAAGATTGCTGAAATTTTATATATATCAGTCCTCCTATATTGGAATATTGGACAATCTTCTCTTAGATGAAGTGGACACTTGACGCAAGGATGCTGAGAATACTATGGATGGAAAATGTGAGTTTTGTGAGGAAAATGAAAAAAGACGATCCTGTTTAGAATCAGAAAGACGCGGTTCATATTCGTACTGCACACAATAAGGAATGGGGGAGGGGTCTGGAGAATCTGATAATCGCAGAACATATCTTAGACAAGAGAGACCAGACGAATGATCTACCCCACGAGCTTTTTAAATGGATTGCAGGAAGTTGTGGAGAGGCATGATCACATATATCCTGAAGTGAAACTGTACACAGAAAAAGCAGAAGCTCAAACACCGATTACCAGCCTCGTTGGAAAATATGCAACACTCTCATCCACCAGGTAGGACTTTAAGGTTTATTTATAAGTCGTATGAAAATGTAAGCATTATGTGTCACGTATAACAGTTTTTTTTCACTTAAGTGATTTGGGCATTTTCAGTTTTAAGGCAAAGATTCATTCGATGTTATGCAAACACACACACACACACACACAATATATATATATATATATATATATATATATATATATATATATATATATATATATATATATATAGAATGAATTCCAATAACCAACAATTACTATTCAGTGTAAGTGATCATATAGAATTACCTTCTCCAGTTAAAATTTTATTATAGTTACTCAGTGTAAATCTTAACAGAATTTTCTTGGACCTGTAACGCACTAATCCACTAGTAAATAATTCTTAAATGTAACTCTTATTTACTGAATTTAAAACTAATTACTTCATGTGTTGGATGTTTGATTCACGTAAAGGTATAACGAGGGACAACTTAAGATGTCTTATGATTTCGAATATAGATATGTGTTACCAATTCATAAACTGGTGTCCATTTATTTCTAAAGGTTTCCTCATTGGTGTTCTTGAAATGAATGAGATGGGAAAGAAATGAGTTTAATGGAAGAATGAATTTGGTAATTTTGCAAATGAATAAATTCTTAAGTCGCTTTCTTATCACCTTCTCTTTCGCCTCCAGTTTCAAAATACTCACGATCCATGCGAAAAAATAAATAATTCATTATTATTTCCTTAATGATTGTTCAAAAAGCGAAAGTGTAGTGATATACAAAAGTAGAAATTCATGAAGAAAAGTATGCTGAAGTTTCTAAGATTTGTATAAACGATACGGCTGTTGGAACGGATCTTCTGCAAACAAGAACATATTCCCGGATATATTTATTCTAGATATTTTCTTTTTCTTGTATGCATTTGCAGAGTCATCTTCTATTTCATTGCAGGAGTTGATAATCGATTTTAATAGCTATTTTAAAAACTTAGATAATACTGAGGTATGTTTGACTTGAACAGACATAGAGGCTTCTATTTCTTGACAAATGGAGAACTATACACCAGAACGTTTAAACGTTCATTAAGCCTCCTTACCAACTGTATAGGAAGAAACGAGTTAATATCAATGATTCTGGTTATT
>CAHIKZ030002777.1:1015000-1020000 GCA_903632075.3 Acanthosepion pharaonis
TGAAAGGGTGGGACTGAGATGACAGCCTGGTAGCTTACTTAATTTTATGCAGTCCGGGAACCAGCGAAAGTAGCTCTTCGGATCAGTTACCGTGAAAATACTTGTAGAAGAGACAAATGGAAGTCACGGCACGTCTGTGGGATAGCGATTGTAGACCAGATGCCATCATACTGCATATTCGTCTTTGGATTTTGTCGATGACCTCGAGACGTACAGCGGGAACACCAGACCATATATGACAGCAATATTCCATGCAAGGACGGATGGTTGATTCATAGATTAAAAGGATGGACTCAAACGAGAAAAACTTTCTGGCACGACACAGAGAACCAACTTTCCTTGCGGTAGATGAAATTATTGATTCAATGTATTTATTACACCTCATGTCAGTGGACAGCGTGTGACCGACCAAGCAGGTGTAACGAGGCGCTCTTGAGGAGTTGGGAATCAGCCATTCTGATGCGAGGCAGGGAGGGTTCTCCGTGGTGGGTAAAGGAGAGCAGTTTCATTTTGGAGGCATTAAAGTTTACAAGCCATTTCCTGCCACAGCCAACCAGAGATTGGAGGTCTTTTTGGAGATCAGCAGCCAGGTTAGTTTTGTCAAAGATTTACTATTGAGGCAGGAGTAAATAATAGTGTCGCCCGCGTAGATGCCTACTTGGGAATTGATGACATCGAGAAGGTCATTAATGAAGATCAGGAAGAGTGTAGTGCCCAAGATAGAGCCTTGGCGACACCAGCGTCCGTGATAAAGAAGCCGGTGGAGAACCCGTTTAGGATGACCTTCATTTCACGGTTTGACAGGAATGATTGTAGTAAGTCAAATAATCGTCCTGTAATACCGTATCCCTGAAGCTTACGAAGAAGACTAGCATACCAAACCCTATCAAACGCTTTATAGATGTCTGGATATAATTTACGGTTATTGGGATTTTATTTCATCCTTGATTGATGTTTACTCATCTTGGTTAAATATGATCTCATTATAACTTAACTCAAGAAAAGTATGTTTTTGAAAATTAGCATTTGAATCATGACTTTAAAAAAAATCTCCACTCGAACACCGATTACTCGTTTTGGTAGGTTATTAACAAAGTTTATAGTCTGGTTAAACATCTTATTGTTCGCTCCCATTTGGCTCATTGTTTTATGCCATTCAAGTGTAACAGAAAAATTGTCCAAATCGGGTGACAGCAGGGGATAATTTATATCTCGCAAAAGGCTTAATATCTAAAAAAAAAACACTGAACTAATTGAGTTTCTTTTTTCCATGTTTTCAGATAAGATGTTTAGCCATCTTGACACCATCTCAGAATCAACACAGACCTACAACAAGGGTCTTGAGGAGGTAGTGATACACTGGGTCAAGAGGGTGGCTTCTGGAACACCCTATATCTAGCAAATAATATATTCAAGGAAAAAATCCACAGATGAAACCAAAGTAGAACTTTCCAAAACCTAAGACCCTTATCTGGATACAGTCTCGAATAAAAACGATATTACTGAAAAAAAGGTCTAAAGGCAAACTTACCTACACAGTAAACTAATTGAAGCCTATATTACCTAGACTGAGCAAAAAAACGCTTAGCAATATTAAATTCTATGAAAGGATGTCTCTAGTCGTAAATTAAGTTTCACGCTAACGCGATCATCAGATATATATATATATATATATATATATATATATATATATATATATATAGGTATAAATTATTTGCTTCATGTGTAAGATTCAGATAGATTTCTAATAGTAGGTATGAAGTTTCGTAGCCAAACACAAAAATGTAGTTTCAGATTTCTAAATGAGGTTAAAATTTTGAGCAACTTCAGGAGAAGGGAGGGTTATTGTCAAAGGCGAGAAAAAGATTGTGACAACTTTCATTTTATGTTGGGCTCAAGAAAATCTCGCCTATAGGTTTCTGTTTAAATACGTAAAATTATAATTTTCACTTTGTCTTTTTAAATGAATAATTTCATACAGGGTTTTCTTGCCATCTTTTTTAATCTGATTTAAAAACCTGGAAAATGATTATTTAATTTTTAAATCTCTCAACTTGTGTTTGTGTGTTTGTGTATCTGTGTCTCCATGGTTCTGTATATTAAAATATGCATATGAGTGCATGAGTGTGTATATATAATTGCATGTTAATACGCATAGTACATTGATAGAAAAAGAAAGAAAAATGAATAGATTTCATAGACTACAATAGATCTGTTATCATCCCTTCTGTGATTTCTGACAAAACTGCATTAAAAAATAAAAAGGTAAGCTTTTGTAGTACGTTTCCAGGATATTTTTAGAATCCCAAATTACCGAATATATTCAGCCAGTTTCAAATTACTCAATGTATTCACACACGAGAATCTTTTAATATCTTTCGGGACATACATTTTGACTTTAGGCAAACAGAATATATAACTCACAAATTCATTCATTCAGTTATGTGCCACAGTCAATTAAATCCCATCGGTTCCACTGGAATCATCGCTCTTACGACGTGAGCCATTACTTTTTTGGTTTCAGTAGCGAGCAGGTTTTTAAAGGATGTGGGGGTTTGCTTGTCCCATACTTATCTGGTCTTTAATTTAGAGTTGTCCTCCTAGAACGGTGGCTGAATAATACAGTTTGCCCATATATATATATATATATATATATATATATATATATATATATTGAGTCGTTTTCACAAAACTGTCAATTTTGATACAATTGGAAAGAAAAGTTAATTCTCAGTTTTAAAAATCTTACAAAAATAAAATATACTTTTCTAAAGCATTATTGTGGAATTTAAAGTATAATTAATCTGATTTGAAAAAAATATTATTTACTTCAAGTTTAAATAACAGAAAAAAGGATTTTGAAAACAAAGTGTAGCGTTGATTACGTGCTTATTACCGTCGCTTGTCATTCGTAGATCACTTAACAAGCGATGATAAAACCTGTCAACATCTTTAATGTTGTTCTACGGAATCTTTATCTGTTAAAGCATAATTTAAGAAAATGACGTTTTGAGCGCCTTTTTTATATAATTTTTAAGTACTCAGTTATCTTAAAATGTTGAAAAGTATTTTACGAATTTTATTGAGCTTTTTAATTTTTGATTCGAAATATAGTTTTGATATAAGATTTTCACCTAAGCGAATTGATGTAATGCAGAACGATTTCGAAAAAAAAAGAAATTTTTCTTAGGGCACTAGAGTCCTTAATAAATCTTAATTATAAAAATAATTAAAAGCCATTCTAATTAAATAATATCATGGTTTTATTGCATTTTTTATTTTAAGATTCGAAGTAGATTTTCGGAAATTGAATAGTAGTTTGAAAAAATTGATAAATTACGTTCTCCAAGGAGTTCTGCTTTTAATTAATAAAATAAATTTTGAGATTGCAATTTAATTTCTCGCTATTTCATGAAATTAAGCAAGTATGGGGTAACATATATATATATTAAAAAATCCAACAATTATTTGATCTTTTAAGAATCCAAATTAATGTGTTTTTCCCTTGAAAAAGAAGCTGGGGTGGGGGCAAAAACATTAATCGTATATTAATGTCGACCACTGACGTAAAAAAAAAACAAGATTTTTAACCAACATTTCGAACGTGCTAGAAAGGATTATATATATATATATATATATGTGTGTGTGTGTGAGAAAGAAAGAAAGAAAGAAAGAAAGAAAAGAAAGAAAGAAAGAAAAAAGAAAGAAAGAAAGCGTGAAACGAAAGCTTTTTTATATAATTTTAAGTAAAATGTTGAAAGTATTTGCAATTTTTAGAGCTTTTTAATTTTTAAAAAGATTAAGTAATAGGAAGAACCAAACTTGAATTTATACAATTGAAAATTTTACATTTTTATTTAAAAGATTGAACTGAAAAGTTTTGTTCTGATTGCATTAATAAAAAAATTTTGAAAAGTTTCTCTATTTCAGAGGAGTATATGGAAATATTCCAAAATATTTGATTTTTTTTTTGTTTTTCCTTGAAAAAGAAGCTGAAAAAAAAACATTAATCGTATAAAACCACTGACGTAAAAAAAAAAACAAGATTTTAAACATTTCGAACGTGCTAGAAAGGGATTATATATATATATATATATGTATGTATGTGTGTGAGAAAGGAAAAAGAAAGAAAGAAAGAAAAAAGAAAAGAAAGAAAGAAAGAAAGCGTGAGATAGAGTTAAAAGATTGGTAATAGGAAGAACCAAACTTGAATTTATACAATTGAAAATTTTACTTGTGAACTAAAAGTTTTGCTGATTGCATTGTAAAAACTTTGAAAAGTTTCTCTCCAGAGGAGTTTATGGAAATATTGCAAAATATTTTTTTTTTGCGGGGAAAAAAACAAAAAAGAAAAAAACACATTAAACTTAAAGCAAAATAAGTATAAACGATAAATAATTTAATAAATGAAAGAATAAATTATTTTTTTATATACTTTTTATTGATGTAAGCGATTGAAAGTTAAGGAGTTACACAATTAATTTTTTCTTTCTTTTTCATTGTATTTATCATTATAATTTTATTTTGTAACGTTTTCATTTTACTTTACATTCTCTTTTTTTGTTTACTTTGTTTTTAACCATATTTTTTTCCTTCTTTTCTTTTTCTCACTTTCTCTTTCTCTTTAATTGCTGTTTTAAGTAATGCTTTCTTTTTTTTCTTTCTTTCTGTTATTACATATTTTTTTCTTTCGCTTTCTTCCAACCTTTCTTTTTTGGTTTTTCTTTTCTTTTTTTCAGTGCATTCACTTTACTTTTTGTTTCCACTTTACTATTCATGCTTCGCTTTTCAATTTTTCTTCCTTTTTAATCATCTCTGTTAACTTCATTTTCTCTCTTTCTCTTCTGTTGTCAGGCCTTTTACTTTAACTTTTCAACTTTTTCTATTCCCTTTCTCCACATATATGCCACTTTGTATAGAAGATGAAAAGCAAGACGTACTGTTTTATGTCGAAAAGTTTTCCAATAATAGAATATAACTCTCTGAAGCAATTTTATCCA
>CAHIKZ030002777.1:1022500-1062500 GCA_903632075.3 Acanthosepion pharaonis
ATATATATATATATTCATGATAAACTTTAGTTGAACAACTTCACTAAACTAGCAACCGCAAGGCTTGAAAACTGTCTGTAGTTGCTCACTTTTCAATTGACACCTGCCTCACCGAAATTATTGCCATGCCGTTTCTTGAAGACGACATTAGGAGTTGCATCTTTTGAAAAGTGCGCTATATAACTGAATACAAATAGGCAAGCAAAGGAAAATAAATGAGAAAGAATAGTTTAAAAGTAAACAAAGAACTTTGAAAGATACAAAGAACGATGTACCATGAGACAGAATATTGCTAAATTTTCTTATAATATTCTTTCTTCCTTAGATTACTTATTACTAATAGATATTTTTTCCCTAAAAATAAAGATTAAAGATTACTCTAGGGTAAAATGTCGCAAATTTGTCTTAACAAATATAATCTAATTCCGCTGGTATTAATGTTATTCGCTTCCTTGGTTAATATAGTTTTGAGATTTTTTCGTTCACCGCACTTTAAGAGTTCTGGCTGCGTGAAAATGTCTCTGAGGAAACGAAACGAGTTTTAAAAAAAATTCTAACGCTTTCAGAAGTCGAGCGAATTTATTAAGTTGTTCAAACAGTGACTTCGATTTCGAGTTTAAACGTGGATGGCATACTTCAGAATAGTTTTACTAACTTACATAACACCTGTCATAAAAACAGATATTTTGGTAAAAAGACAATACCACACGCACACACACACACACACACACACATATATATATATATATATATATATATATATATATATATATATATATATATATATATATCACTGCCTAAGGAAGCTTTGCTTGTTAGAAACTGCAGTAGTGGAAACGGTTAGGCCATGGAATATCTTAGATCTTAAGTAGCTCTAAACTTTGATATTTCGATTTTTAAAACAGTGCATTAAACAATTTTAAAAATATAACCATTTCATGGACAAGATAAACCTTGTCTGTAAAAACAGTTTTTTATATATATATATATATATATATATATATATATATATATATATATATATATATATATATATATATATATTGGCGTTTATATGCATTACGTATATAATGTGTTAAAAGATTCTATTTCTCTGACTTGCTTACGAGTGAGTCTTTGACAGATGCCAAATAGGTCAAGTTTCGATTCCGGCTTGAAGCAATCGGATGTCTAGTCAAACTGATGAACTGTGATACATGGAAACAATCTGCCTGTGGATATATATATATATATATATATATATATATATATATATATATATATATATATATATATATATATATATGCGCGTGTATCTATATTACTACTTGTCTTGCTTTTATTTCTTAATTCTTAATACATTTCAGATTAAAATCCTGCACAATGAATGTTTATAGGAAGACCAATGGTAAACCATTCCTAAAATACTTACATATTTCGGACTGTTCTCCTCATTTTTATTGTCGTATTCACGCCGTTTTTTAATCTCCTGTCTTTTTCAGATGATGAGAATTTTGAGTCGAACCTTTTATTTCTTCCACCGGGATAGATTGTTCTATTTCCACATGTCATACCTTTCGAAATATCTTAATTTCAGTTATTTCCTTTTAGTATCTCAACACTCCAAGTTTTTGTTCACTTCTGCTGTGGCAAGCCACTGAATTAATTCCACCAACGCTTTTATCCACAGTGTCATTGGAGAAAAGAGGAAATAAAGGGTTTGTTTCTAAATTCCAACGTATATCACCTGAAGAAGGTCTGTGTGTATAACGTCCGAAACATCGTAAATAATACAATAAAGATGAGGACAACAGTCTGAACAATGTAAATAGTGTAAATAATTACAATGCCTCATCTCAGAAATATAGATGTTCCAAAAATAGTTTGAAGTGGATTTTTAAAACCAAATGGTCGTTTTATTTATTGATTCTGATATTGCGGTTGGAAAATATGCGATTTTTATGTATATGATTTTTTTTTATTTTAACAAAGGTAAAAATGTTTCATGAAGACAAAAATGACTTCTTCAATTTATGGAAAAGGTAGGTAAATGATCACCGTATAAAAAGTGGTTTGTGAAATTATCTGATGAAAATTTGTC
This sequence comes from Acanthosepion pharaonis, assembly GCA_903632075.3. Lineage (NCBI taxonomy): Eukaryota > Metazoa > Mollusca > Cephalopoda > Sepiida > Sepiidae > Acanthosepion > Acanthosepion pharaonis. Next base: position 1,024,581 of record CAHIKZ030002777.1, read on the forward strand.
ATTGAAAGATGCTCTTCGACCCGTTGAACAATGGAGATATTGGTGGAGAATAATATACGGCATAAGAGCTAAACAAAATATTCAAACATAAGGCGCTTTGATACGTGATTCCCACTAAAGTAAAAACAAAACAAAACTGCTGGATCGTATTTCACTTTGTAATTTGCAGCTTTGAAAATTCCCTTGAAATTTTGAAAGACGAAGGAAAGTAGGTACTTTACATCAATGTGAAACGCAAGAAAGTTTTCAGCGAATGAAACGAAGCCCTGATTCCCGAAGAGTACCCGGAAATATTTCAGTGAAACAACATATCCTATCAGGATAATTCTTGACTACACGTTTCTTTGATGACTGCGCAATCATTATTACAGTTTGTTTAGAAAGTTGTCATTCATCCATTGTAATCAGCAGATAATATAGAGGCATATTATCATTTATTCAGTTATTTACAGATTTTACTTAATGAAAAAAAAAAGCCTTAGAAGATTGCAAAAAGCATCCATGTTAATACTTTGCTGAGAAAGTTAAAATGTTCTGGGAGGAGGGAATTTCAAAATAACTGAAATATAAGAAAAGATAATGAAACAAAATGCTACATATGTTGTTCATAAATTTAAACTTTATAAAATGTATACTTTACCTTTATTTAAGAAACGAAACTTGCGTATTTCAGATCATTGTTCATTTTATAAATTATGAAATACTCTTCCGACTGGACGCATCAAGTTCAACAGTTTCACGTAAGCAACAGACGCCCGCAAATTAACAATATTTTAGTTCCATATGTCGGTGGGTATATATTTTCTGCGATGAAGCAGTTTCATTTCTCAATAAATTACTCAATGCAGTATCATCATCATCATCATCATCATCATCATCTTTGTTATTTTTATTTCGATCTTTCAGTTGACATGTATGCAAAAATTGAAAAAAAAACAGTTTAGGTTGGTAAAATATTGCAGCAATTAAAATAGCAATGCTATACAAATTGTTAAAAAGATACATTAATAAGTTATATAAAATCAAGAACTGAATTTATCACATCCTATGCAGCTGTCAATATCAAAGAGAAAGCAGTTTTTCCTAAAACGTGACATCTAAAGACCAGCAAAAAAAACAAGGTACGTGATGAGACAGTTACATCAGGTATAGCAGACAATGTATGAAGGCAAAAGTAATATCTATACTAATGAAATAAGTGTTAAATAATAGACAAATAACATTACCTGGGTGTGGCTAATTTAAAGAGTCTCTTATGAATGAAGCTTAGTGTAGTGTAACTAAAAAGATGGGGCTGTTTGGAGTACCCTGTCTTCTATTCAATCATAATCGGCGTCAAATATAAAGCCCGACCACTCGATTCTTCGGCCTCTGCACTCCCGCCATGTTCTTACAATCATACTCATTTTATCGAATAGCTGAGACTCTGAAATTTGTATAAGCCACAAGTCCGTCTCGCAATATCTCTGAGTTCCGAGATCAAGTTGGTCTTAATTTTTAGCTTTTGGATCCTGCCAAATTTTCTTTAACATATTTTTCATGTGAGACACGTACAAGCGCGTTTTGTCCCAGGAGGTAAACGTTTTCCCTTCAACATATAGTACATGATAAGTAGAGAGATTTTGATGTGAATAAAACGAGAAAAAATTTAAACTGAGAATGAAGCTTTCTTATATAGCAACTCATGCACAGGAACGCGAGAAATTTGAATCAAAGTCATTAAGAACAACTATTATTAAAAACGACGAATTTTGGTGCTAATTTGTATTACATATACTGTGGTTCAGTTTTTAAAGTTAGGCTTGAGAGTTTTCAGCGTGAATCTTTGACACCGACATTCTTCTAGTTTGAAAGAAAGAAAAGAAAAAAAAATCAATAATTATTATAAAGGTACAACTGAAGAAAATCGAAAAGGTCATAAGAATGATGAGGGTACTAGTTGCATTTTTAGTAAATGCAGATGGAACTTAAATAAAACAAAGTTTCGCTGTGCATAGTTTACAGTCAGGTGAGTTGCTTACTGTAAACGATGCACGGCGAAACTTAATCTTATGGTCATTTTAAAAAGGCCATTGCCACAGTGCTGAGACGACATTTTACGGAAATAACCGACAAGAACCGAATGAAATTGCAAACTAACAATAGAATTGAGCTTCTTAAGTCTACTACACTTGCAGTCTCTAACACAAGCAGCCAGCAGCGCTTTTCGCTTAAAAACTGGGCAAATTGTAGATACCTAGGAGCATGTTCACACGTCGATGTCTGTATGCTTGTGTTGTATTGCGCTGTGTGGCAGTTATGCACCTAGCGATAGAAGTGGCATAGCATTTGGGCAGATGGCTACACAAGGCTTCTTGTGAAACGATACGTTTCAGTAGCGACCATCAAGAACCACGGCAAATTGAGAAGTTCCAGCTAAATTGAAGGTGAGAAGCCAATTAGAACCGTTCAATAGCACCAAATTCAATTTGTCCACTTGCCCGAGGCAAAACTCTTACGTTTCGTTCTAGTCCCTCATTTCCTGCCCACACGCCACTCAGTTCCCTAAGACCCTCTCGACCGTGGGTTCACACGGCGATTAAGGACGTCTGATACTTACACATCTATCAATCCGACGAAAGAAAAATCTTTCACCTAAGGACGCATATGCAGACACAGATAGGAGACGAGCACAAATTTCCACGCATATGGATATGCAAATAAAAGCCCATGTATTCATAAATTAGCACATGTGAGTTTGTAAACAGAGATAAACCCTGTAATACATAAACGTGTATAGACGGACAGCAATACAATTCCGTAGAATTTCATTTCATATCGCGGTTAGATGTCTCCAATCTCGGATATAGAGAGATGAATATTTAATTTTATATACATATTTTATAAAAAAAAGGGAGCGCTGAAAAGCATTTGCCTCGAACGAGTAACCCTTCCTTATCACGAAACATATCTGATGCTGAGTCAATTGGCCAGCTTCGACTACTTTTTAGCACCCACTGATATATATATATATATATATATATATATATATATATATATAACTTTTACTCTCAATACATACATACATATATATATATATATATATAACTTTTACTCTCAATACATACATACATATATATATATATATATAACTTTTACTCTCAATACATACATATATATATATATATATATATATATAGATAGATAGATAGATAGATAGATAGAGAGAGAGAGAGAGAGAGAGAGAATCAAAAATATTAATTAAGCTTTGGGAGCGGTTTCCTCACACAAAAACAAGGATAAAATTCCATATAAACATATGTCCGCAAATCCTTCGTTTGCAGGATTTGATATAATTTTTAATTGAAGTGGAAAGTCTCGTGAGCACAGACTTCGCTGTTCAGTAAAAATGTGATTGCTATTTAAAGAGTAAAACGTACTCGGTAACAATAACTAACCACTGGCTTCATCATGTACGAAAACATAAAACGAAGACAAAAATATGAATATCTATCTATCTATCTATCTATCTATCTATCTATCTATCTATCTATCTATCTATCTATATATCTATATCTATCTATTTCTCTAACTCTCTCTTTCTCTATCTATCTAACAATATATCTAAATGGATCTATATATCTATCTATCTATATATCTATATCTCTCTATCATCAGTATCACTCTATCTCTCTCTATCTCTATCTCTCTATCTTTATCTATCTATATCTCTCTAGCTATTTATACCTCTCAATCTGTACTTACAGGGCGCGATGGATAAATTGTCATCTAAATTACGTAAAAATGAAAATAACACTGTTATCTTATTTTAACAGATATATTTACCAAAATTACACAAAAATATCTTGAAATACTAAAGTGTACATTTATTCAATAAAATCATCACTGACTTCAACCAAAGATGGCAGCGGTCTTCGTAATTTTCATGCATCTTTTTGGACGGTAACCTTGTTTAATTTGGTGAATGCTGCCATAATCCTTGCTTTCAGTTCCTCTTTAGTGTTACAAGGAGTTGTGTTGGTCTCTCACTCAACTGCGCCCCCATATCTAATAATTAATGAATTCATAGGCTGGGGCATTCGGTGGCTAGATATAAGGAATGATGTGGCCGCAGAAATTGTCTGTCAACCATGGCTGGTTATCCTGCTTGTGTTGCATGGTTCAGAGTTCTGTTGCCTGACATAGGGTCTTCCAGCAGCCACCCTCTTGATCTAGAGCAGCACTATCTACTCAAGACACTTTCCTTAGGCCTCCGTGCTGATTGTAACTCAGTTTTGATTCTAAGACCGTGTAGGAAGAAGATGAATAGAGGCATAATGTCGCCATCACTAGTGATCACTCCAAACACTATGATATTGACTGGATATATCATCCAATTCTTTCCGAATCCTCTGCATTGTCATCCAATTGACACCCAAACACTCTGAAATATTCGTATTGGAGTTTCTGGTGGGGTGCTTTTTTTGCGCTAGATTAAAAGTATAAAATGGCGACAATTTACACATTACTCCCTACATCCATCTGTCTATATCTGTATCTATCCTTATCTGTGTCTCTATACCTCTATCTATATTTATCTATATCTATATATATATATATATATATATATATATATATATATATATATATATATATATATATATATATGTATGTATATATATATATATATATATATATATATATATATATATATATATATATCTAGTGAAATGTTCGGGTCAAGGTTGAAATCATAATTGTGCATGCAGATTTTCAAAGTAAGTAGTTAATGCACATTGGTACAAAATGCTCGCCTCCTTTGGTTTCCTGTTGAATTACCACGAAGTGAGTATTTTTCTGTTTCTATCTCTCTACATGTATATAAAGAAAGCCGTAAAAAACGAGGCATTTCACTGTATCGTTTAAAGTCCTAGCAACCAGGAAAAAAGTTGTCGAGAAATATAGAGACAATTACAAAAAATAAATAAATAAAAAGTGATAAAAGTTACCTTTTAGCTGTTGATGACAAACTACTAACGCAAACAGACTGCCTTCAGCTTGGTATCGTTTTACAGTTCGTTCAGCCATATTGTCTCTATTGCTGCGAGTTGTTGGTTGGTGATGGATCTTTTTTAGACCCACTAGAAATCTGAAGATAAATAGAATTGATTTTAGGCGAATAGGGTCAATCAGTTGCAGAAATAGTGTGTTGAAAGAAAAAAAGTCAATGAGATTCAGAGGTTAACAGAAGAAAATGGATAGCGATATTGTATTTTTCTTAGTAGAAATGGAGAGCAACACACACACACACACACACACATATATATATATATATATATATATATATATATATATATATATATATATATATATAATATGGTGTATTTTAGAACCAATTCTTCATCTATATAAGTTTGGTTTAATACTAAAAAAATGTTCCTTGTTAATAAATTTTTAATTTCTTTTTCGGTGTTTCTAATATTTTATTTAGTTCTTAATCAAATTTGTTTAAATGGAAAATATCTGCCCAAATCCGCCCAATTCATGCAGCTGCAAAAGAAACTAACATCACAAATTTCGGCAGAAAAGGTAAATTACAATAGCAAACGGCAAATTAAAATAATTCTACATAGAACTGAAGAACATCAACGCCAAATTAAAATTTAAAATTGGCACCACAATATGAACATAAAAACAAACTTGGTAAAATGAAACCGACGATATATCAAAAGACAAATCTTTATATATGTATATTTAGGTATCATATCTTCACTCACAATACAGAAAAATACTTGTTGGCAATACCAAAATATACTACGCCATGAAAATAATAAACAAAACTTCAAATTCTCGACGCCCTCTTTATCAAAAGCAACCAACCAAAATAGAAAAAAAAATTATTACGAGTGTAGTAGCAATATTTTAAAATGTCTTTGACCAATATTTAATCTATTTGCATTTTTACCAAATATGGTTAGCTCCCTTATATTGTGGAAGCTTGTTTACAAAAACACCATAGCTACAACTGATAAATTTAAAATTATAAAACAATTATAACAGAGCGCGATCGCAAAAATCACTATCATAACGATCAAAGTTACATTAACTTTGTTTTCAAAATTCAACCCTGACGAGGATTTCGGTCGAGAGAAATCATGGGAAATTTGTAGTTTAAAAACAGTAATTTAACCTTGCTAACCAGACGATACCTCTGTAGCTAAATATTATAGCACATCACCCTATATGATGATTCTGTGTAGGTTACAGGTTCGATTCCTATCGGAGGACACATGTTCTATGAGATTTCTTGGACATTCAAGCTGGTAAATTATGACAAAGTGGAAAAAGTTTACTTGTGACGCGTTTCGTCTTTCAGGACTTCATCGGACTAAATTTATTATGTTGCTATGACTGACTAAACATGTGCACAAAAGAGGGGTGCTGGGAATTTTAGAATATTTTTTTCAGCCGAATTCATTCAGAATCTTTTCTTTTAGTCACTTTTGTAAGGAGATATCTCACACTGTGATATTAGAAGATCTGCAAGAATAGTGAAAATATTGTAAGAGTCACGGCGCAAATTTACTGTAGATGACCTTGTGATAAAGTCACTAGCTAGACATTTACGTCGTAGTGAATTATTTCCTCCTTTGATCATGGCAGCATTTTTATGTCAAAGTTGTGGTCAGTCTCGTTACGGTGGGCAACCAATGCATTTGATGTATTATCTTGTAAAATGCCCTTTTTGTGTTCATATCTTTTATTTAGATTACTTGAGGAGGTATCTCCTATGTATTTTTGTGACAAATATTACAGGCGATGGCATAAACACTTCCTCCAGGTTTTAGCTTATAGTTTTGAATCAAAGTTGGTTTACTGTTTTCTCTCCAGAATCTGTCATACATATCTCTAAGTCAAATATTCGTCCATGCTTAGAATATTCCTGCCACATATAGTCCGGTGCCCCTGCTATTTACTTTGAGCTTCTTGATAAAATCCAAAGAATAATCAACAATATTATCGGTCCTGATCTGGCGTGTCGGCTTCAGTCATTATCCCAACATCGTAAGGTTGCCTATCTGTGTCTCTTCTATAAATACTTTCATGGTAATTGTTCGGATAAGCTTGGTTTAGATTTTTTTAAATTGTTGTTTTATTCCTCTCCTCTCCAGACAATAATTGTACAAATAGGAATTAGCTGGGACTTTCATATAGATATTGAGTTATTATGGTGGATGTAGTAAGACTGGTAAGCAAGAATGCATTGTTTTGGTGTTAGGGATAGTGTGGTATGTTTGGGTCAGTGATTGTGGCTAGCTAAGTTTAAATTTAAGGCAGAAGTCCTTCTCCCCATTTCCCATTTTAGCCTTGTGTAATTTTTACAAATTCGTCATGATATTAGTAATGTTTCTGTTCCTAATTCTTTCACACCAAGTAACACCTTGTGTCTTAGTGGCTTTACTGCCTTGTCCTGGTGAAATCGATTAAAAATAGCATTAATGTAATTATTTAAATCAGAATGTATCGCGTTAAGATTAGCTTAGCCTGTTACATGGCTATATAAGTGGAGCAGCGGTGAGGATTTTTTTTTGCCATGATCTGAGAGGCTAAGGCGAGACCAGTATGAGCCACTGTTTAAGCTATAACATCGACTTTGAAAAGCATGGAGATGCAACGATCAGTTCGCTTTTAACTCAAGGAACGTCAAAACAGAGCTTACTATTCAAAAGTAAATGCTTCGTGCCTTTAACGCCCTTCTGAAATTGACAAAGTGGAGAATAGTGCTTTTAGATATTCCTGCCTAAGTTAAATTTCAAAACGTCACTACGGCTGCTGCTATTGCTACTGACTTTCAACAAGTGATGAACGAAGCAACAGCAATTATCACCTGAAATGTGTGAATTTTGGAAAGATGTATGAAATATAAACACATTTACGATCGATCCGCTGACCAGACTTGACCTGCCTGGTGATACGATTAGTGTAAATTGTTGTAAGCAATGGCATCACAGGCGTTGATAGCAAAGCTGTTGAAAGAGTAGCATGCTAGAATGAGTGAACAATTAGTATGCCAGGCATCAAGCAACAATGGCGCCTCTTCAATGAATGCTGCAGTAGTTGGCTTAAGAATAATAAGATAAGGTTTGACAGCTAGGATGAAACACCACTCACCACTTACACAGTCCATGTATGTGAATTATATATATATATATATATTAAAGCATGTTTTATTAAAACAAATGAGATAGATCTCTATGGGTTTTTACTAGAAAAAATGTAATAAACATTAGACTAGCTTTTCACTAGAAAAAATGCAATAACATTAGACATTAGCAAAAGTATCTGTCTATATACCTGTGATGAGATATTATGATTACTTACATTATTTGCATTATTCGGACTTTATCCTCATCGTCATTGTCATATTCCCAGTGTTTTGGCCGTTGTACACTCCGACCTTCTTAACGTGATTGAAATTTCGAACCGAAAATTTTATTTCGTCCACCGGGATAGAGTGTCCTCAAGGACACATGGCCCAGTGGATAAAGACGTTGGTTAGATCCAGTGACTAGACCCAAAGTGTTGTGAATTCAATACCAGGCCACAGTAGTGGTGAACCAAAACTTAGAGAAATGAGTTAAAGTGAAATAACTGAGACATCCGGAAGTGGCATGGCACGTGGAACTAGAACATTCTATCCCGGTGGCCGAAACAAAGGATTCAATATATATATATATATATATATATATATATATATATATATATATATATATATATATATATATATCGGACAACCGGGGAAATAATTACACAATTTTTCTAGTGTTTCCTATGATGTATATATCGTTTGATCCTTAATTCCTTGTGCCAGTAAAACTTGATTTCTAACAAATGTTTCTCTATTCGACACATCTTACTTATAAGAATCTCTTCCTTCCATTTTGGCCATTTTTTAATAATCCTAACCCTTCCCATCGTCTCCTCTACAATGTTCTTTTGTGAGAACGAGATTATCTTAAACTCGGAATTGTGAACTTGGCCTCAGCTTAGGAGATTTAAACTATGTAACTTGCTAATATAATTAAAGACAATATATTTCTGGGGAGGATATGTAAATATATAGGTTGAAATGTAGATGGAACATGATGAACATGAAGATATTTCTTTTTGGAATGTATGCTTATATATATAAATAGGGATATTTACATCTGATATTCAGAAGATTGAACGCCTTTACTCGTACTTTTGCTGTTGTTAACATAGACTTTGGCTCAAGCCATTTCTCGACCTAAAAAGAGAAGTTCTTTCTTCATCGAAAACAAACAGTTAGTATAACACCATTCTTTTGTTACCATTTTAAGCGGTTTGCTTGAAGAGATAAGTTTTCATTTTTATTATTGAATACAACGGCTGAATCATGAATGAACTGAAACCTTATCTTAACAACAGTTAGTGTATAAAGAAGAGTTTTAATTGGTTCAACAATATTTGGTGTGTTAATGATACTTCCCGGGGTTATAGACAATATATTCGAAAATTGCTGTGAAAATAAAGTCTTCATTCCAACGGAAACTACAAATAGATTATTTTCCCACATAGACATATTCATTAAATATGCCTTTTCAATGCACTTTTCATTTAATGGCTTGATATTTATATATGACCCACACAAAATATAGCTTGTCACCCATATCGATGTCAATATTGCCGAAAAGTATTACCTAATACTTTACATGCATTCACTGTTTGCTCTCCGTAAAATTTCAGTAAGCGTCGATGAATATCAATAGATGAAAACTTTCCGTATGGAATAATATAAGGACACAATTTTTCAAAGATATTTTCATGTCAGACGTCATTCCGCTAGACTGATGTCTGTAAGAAGACCCCAAATATCACGGGTCACATTAGTAAAAGGGTTTTAAATCTACTGCTATAAACATTAACATTTCGCCTCTGATATCGTGAACCAACAAAATAACATCAGAGTCATTACATTCGAAACGAGCCTCGAATATTATTCTCGTGTAGTGAACTGATATCAAAATATTATTCTCGTGTAGTGAACTGATATCAAAATATTATTCTCGTGTAGTGAACTGATATCAAAATATTATTCTCGTGTAGTGAACTGATATCAAAATATTATTCTCGTGTAGTGAACTGATATCAAAATATTATTCTCGTGTAGTGAACTGATATCAAAATATTAACAAACTATCAACGAGAGTGCCTTGTCTGGAAAATGGTAAGAAAACATATCTGAGAAATTAATGTGGTTAGTTTGATTCTAATAGCGTGATTCGAACTTGAGGCTTTCTATCATACTAAACTTCATTTAATAAATACCACTGACAACATAAGACTGGAATATTCTTGTATTTCATCCTATCAACGAAATATCTCAAATTATGGTTTTAATAATAAAAAAGAATGTTAAATAAATGGCTTATGAGAATCAAATTATTTTTAAATGTTATATAACATCCCCGTACTCTCCATAAGAATACGGTGTATAATATGGAGAAAAAGCTGATATGTAAATGTTAACAAATATAGGTACTGACAGCAACTTGAGAAGACAAGTGTCAAGTTAGGCGACGGGATAAATGGATGGTTGTACAGAAAACATTTAGGTAATTCTTTCACATACACGAATTAATGAGACATATTTACTTTTATGGAAAAAGGACAAGTATAAATAAAAAATATCTTGTCTGCATTAACGTATATTAGATTTTTTTATATCTGTTGTATTAAATAGGAGCAGAAAACTTCAACTCCAATTGTCTTGGGTTCAAGCTAAATGCTCCACCGTCTTTATTGGGCTGTAGATAAGAGAAAATTAAGGAAGTGATATCGTATAGCTCAGACAGATTTTAAACAAATTTTCTCTTACATGAAATATAAGTACTCCTTTCCTAAGTTCTTGAAAACTTAAACCGTATTCCTCATAGCCATAATCTCAGTGCTCAAACAACTTTGCTCTAAGCTTCATCCAAGATAGATAGTTAAAAATTAGAGAAAATGAAGCCGGGCGACTAGTTGTCAGCACCGATGAGGATCATGGCGTTGGGGACTGCTTTTGCTGTTAAAGTCGACGATGAAGAGTGGCTGGAAATTGCAGCGCCCCCAACCCCTGCGGGCAGATTGCCCAAGTGACCAAGAGGAGACAATCGTAAGCGGAGTAATTGAGGGCGCTCCATGTAAGTTGGGCGCATACGGTGTGTAAAATTAATTTCTGATCCTGGCATTGTGTCACTATCACTTTATATTATAGCGGGCTTAATTGACCAGTGCAGTCTCTTAATCAACTATTAATCTGCTTGACGCGTGGAGCACGAGCGGCAGCAAAAGGAAAGCGGAAAAAGGAAGCGAGAGAACAAAATGGCACTGAGAAAGATGGCGTTGGTGGGAGTGGTTACTTAAGATGTAGAGGCGGTACCGTTAGGCGTAAGGAGGCATTGAGGTCGAATTGAGAACAGTTGGAATGAATAAGTTGAATAAACACATGTACAGGCAAAGGCTGACAAATGGATATGATTCTAACAAGGATGTAAATGCAATAATGTGGAAGTGACAGCATAAAATATGATGGGGGTTAGTGAAAAAAAAAGAACAACCTGTTTACGGATAAAAGATTCAGAAAGCGCCAACTAAAACATTCATATGGAAAGAAAAGTGATAAAGTATAGCAGTACTTTTGAAAAAAAAACCCAAAAAACATGCATACAATTAACATACAAGAGTCATGTGTTAAATGCTTCGAAAGAACTGATATTATATCTCACGAGAAATGTCTTTATCTTGGATCAATTAGAAATGTCTTACACCGGCATTAAATCGGGTAGTGATCTTAAACAATTTCTTGTTATGAATGCAATAAAAGAAATTATTTTTCTGGAGCGATTTATGTGATGTCTCGTGAAAAACTTCTTTAACGTGTTTTTTTTTAAAATTTAGCATTGAATCGAACAATTGTAGACATTCCGTAGATTGTAATAAATTAAGTTAAAACGATGATTTTCCTGAAACAGTTGACGAGATATTTCGCCGATCGGATGCAATAGAAAATTATCCAATTACTTTGGAGTCAGCGATACTTATCGTTACTTTTTCAAGTTAGACGACAGCTAATATAGTTGTGTACTTATCCTCGGCGGAATCCGTTGGTTTTCGCGACCAATTAATAAACTTGGTTTCGAATACTGATTTTCGTGTCGGGTAGATTTTCACGTCTGGGTCGAAAACTCGTCTGACTGTCCCGGTCCCGTCACAATAGTCGTCAGCGGTGTTTTTGATTTTAAAATATAATTGATAATAAGTGTAAAATTTCTGGGTACTATAAACTTAATGTCTTCAGCAATCATTTTTTATCAGTGAACATATTGCAATTTTTGCTGTTATTGCATATTTTTTACCAGAGCTCATATTGCAATTTTCGTTGTTATTATTGCTTTTCTATGGTACTCCATATTACTAGTTCCCATATTGTATTCATTTCTATGCTTGGTCGGCGCAGGAGATTTTTGTGGTTGCTGAAGACATTAAGTTTATAATACCCAGAAATTCATACACTGATGTCCTTAAGTACAGATGGTACAGTGGATAAGACGTTGGTTAGTGACAGCGTGAGATCGATACAGGTTAAGGCAGTGGAGAACTTGGAGATGTGAATTAACAGGAGATAACTGACAACTGACATCGATAAGACATGGCAGGTGGAAGGAGAAAAGTCTACCCCAGCGAGCGAAATAAAGGATTCAGTTCGACATTCCAACCGCCTGAAGAAGGTACAACGGCCGAAACAATGTGATAAATAAAGCAACAAAGATGAGGACAATAGTCCGAATGATGTAAAAAGTGTAAGCTCGGTTTAAGTATATATATATATATATATATATATATATATATATATATATATATATATATATACATATTAGACCACAGAAAGACCGCTTCGCTGTTCTCAGCTCATCGGTGTGGCTAGACGTCCCGTTGTCTCTAGCTAGGATCAAAACCAGGCTGAATTGGTGTCAGTCGGAGATTCTACCCCTAAGCCATTGGCGCCCGGTAAGAATGAAGGTGAATTTAAGCGTATTTATTTTTGAATAAACATACAGTGACTGAGCGGACTCGATTCGATTTACCGAAGAGTCTAATATATACATATAATTTATTCGAAAATTATAGCATAAACATGTTATAAAATCACTACAAAAATAGCCATTTTGTTTCAACACTTCTGGTGTCTTATCAAATGATGGTGTTGAATGTAGAATAAAGAGTTTTAAAAGGTTCTAAACAATAGGGATAACGCTGTTACATAAGCTATAATGACCAATCAAAATACAAGTATATGAAAATTCAAAAAGATTGACAACGAACCTTAGTTATAATTATTAATGCTAAGATTAGACTAAAATAGAAATCATTCTGATTAATAATAAATTTTACTATAAAATTGAAAGATACAATATTACCAGTTTTAATTTTTAAATTTAACCTGTATTAAGTTTAAAATATTATAAAATTATTTAAAGAAGAAAGTAAGGAAAATACATATATTTTATTATTTATTTAGTTTTAATTGAAAAGCTAAAATCTCAGTTAGAATAAACTTTAATCTAATGAGGATGTAAAACATTGTCACAACGTAGATACATTTGAAGTGATGATATGGGCAGAGGAGGACGAAATATTGCAAATGACCACACATACACAATCAGATTATAATATACAAACATATAGACGTATTTAAATATACAAACACGCAAAAACACAGACGGAACAGGAAATAGATGTCCACAATAAACACATAATACTAACATCAGACAATATATACATACAATGAAAGGCATATGTAAGCAATCATACATACATTAATAAAGACATAGGCATATAAACACCAACAAAAATTCAAATTTGAAAGTGTTAATAAACGAACAAACTATTAAAATATTACTTACGTGGGCAAAGATATGTAGATAAAAAGAGGGTCCAATAGATAAAATTTAAGAGGGGTAAAATAGGAAAACAAATATTCGGCAATGAACAACGTAAAGAGAAAAGTCAATTAAATATATAGAAATGGATAGAAAAAATAAATATATACGCATACACACACATACAAAAAACCCACTAAATTCAAATGTCCAAAATGCAACACTTAAAATAAAACAAGCTAATATATAGAAAAGAAAACACATTAACACACAAATATATACATATATCTCATAAACTTATAAACGCGCGAGTACACAGGAACATATACATGGGTACAAACATATAACAATATATAAAATAAATACACACATATGTGTACAGAGATGCATCCATACAAATATATACATACATGAATACACACACACACACACATATATATTTATATATATATATATATATATATATATATATATATATATATATATATATATATACACACATATACATACACACATATATACATATACATAAACATACATATACACATATATACATACACATAGAAATAAATACAAATATATTAACTTACACAGCAACAACAACAAAAAACCCACTTAAATAAACCAACATACCGACTTACAAAAGCGGATCGAAAAATCTAAGTAAATACACCCATATAAAAATAAGTAGAAACAAACAAACTAAAGAAAAATATTTATTAACAATATTATCAAAATAACTATGAAGGATTCAGAATCCATACAAGATTAAAGTGTAAAACACAACTGTTGATTATTAAGTCCACAAGCAATTTTAAAATCACTACCAAATAAAAGTAGATTATTGTTAGCATAGATAATCCATAAAAAAATACTAAGATACACACATGTACAGATATATGCACACACACACACACACACACACACACACACACACACACATATATATATATATATATATATATATATATATATATATATATATATATATATATATATACGCATACACGTCTATCTCTCGCTTTAATTTGCTTGAAGCCATTTTTAAACGTTGATCTGAGAAAGCGGTTCTGTACAGCTGATAGTTTCGATATTTCTGAAATAATTTGGCGCCATACCTGATATCCATGTGAAAGTGTCGATCTGACGAGGTAATTTAAGATTAAAGTAATTATAAGTCAAAATTAATAATAATCCTAACCTAGCGTCTCGTCTACAGTCACTTTCTCACAGACGTGGCTTCCCTCTGTCTTTTCTACAAATATTTTCATGGTAACTGCTCTGACGTGCTATTTTCACTAGTGCTCCAACTGCATTAATTTAAACGTGATTCTAGGTTGGCATCTTCATCCCACCTTTTCACTGTCGAAATAGTTAAATGTAACCGCCTCTTCTACTCCAACAGTTTCTTCTCTCGCACTTCCCGACAGTGGAACTCACTTCCTCTTGAATTCTTCTCTGATAGTTATAATCTTCAAATATTGAAATGTAATGTCATTTGACATCTTCTGATTCCTTGATTCTGATCCCCGTCCTTCTCTATATCCTTTCCTCAAACACCAACCTCTTTACTCTTGCTCTCACTCCCTATAACCCCTTGCGTGTGAGTGGCAATCCCGACTTTCTTGGGGTGAAATGCTTAAAAGTCGAGATATTAAAGCTGAAAGAGATCCCCTATTATTTGTTTATTGAAACAGCAACGGCACAACAAAGTGACACGGGCGTTCAACACAAAGCCCAAATACCCATTGTGATAACTAGCTTAATAAGATACCAAGCACGTATATCACAGCCAATATGCCTGATATAGTCACAAATTTCGATAATATCATCGTATAACTTTGTAGGTAGGTCCTAGTAAGGCTGGATAACATAGTTCGTTCAGACTGACTTTTTTCCAGTGTCTGGATGTGACTTCTAAGTCGCCTTGTTAACCTAATCTTTTAAGCATTTATAGAAATACTCCTGACACACAGCCATGATGCTCCTCAAATATTCCTACCCTTGCACAGAGATGCACTGTACCTCAGTGCCTGAGATACATGCCCAACAATTTATGGCCATGACAAGTGACAAGTAAGTCTGTGGCACTGAATGGGGTATTTACCGTATTATTATATTTATTATTTTTACGTTTAAATTACATTGTTCAATAGATAGTCTTATAAATAGAAAGTGGGATGCTTGTAATATTCAGAGAGAATGCAGAACATATCGATTAGCATTCTTTTTACATCTTAAATTACCTCGTCAGATCAACACTTTCACATGGATATCACGTATGGCGCCAAGTTCTTTCAGAAATATCAAAACTATCAGCTATATATATATATATATATATATATATATATATATATATAAATTTAGTAAAAAAATAAATAGAGAATGCTAAACCACATTGACCCTATAATATGTGGCTGCAACATACAGAGGAGTAGTGATTCAAATTTCACTGATTCAGTAAAACCTTTTTTAAAATATTAAGCAAAGTTTGAATAATTATTTATTAATAATCTAATATTTTTGGCAGAAATCCACAACCTAAGGGCACCCGGTAAGGATCTGACTCACTTCTCAATAGTCATGGTTCCATATACATGTTCGCTTAAATTTCGCCTACGTTAAAATAGTCTCGAAAGCTTAAAACATAACTAGCGGCTTATTTGTTTTTTGCTATTCACTGTTATAGTTAATATCGTTTATAAAAAAAAATGCTTAAATATAAATTCACGTGTCGTCGCCATTACTACACCGTTGATAGACTCAATTTGATAATGCCTTTACTGTTTTTTTTTGGGTGGGGGGAGTGGATTATTCTTCTCCAGTGTTATTTGTTGAGAGTTTAACAGACCGCCGTCCTGATCAAAGTTTCGTGACTTATTTGGAAGAGTAGGTTCTCACCTCTCTGGCATTTATTGCAAACAGAAAAATAAATTCAATCCGGTGAAGTTATCTCAAAAAAAAAAAAAAAAAGGGTGAAGGAAATCATTAAAGAAACACAGAATTCATAAGAAACACATGCGACAATGTGCAAGTAGGAAAGAAAGTGGATGTAAATGCATGTTCTTACAATAGTATACAAGCCAGGTAAGATAGAAATTGAAACATTAAACAGAAAAAATAAAGAAAATAGCTAAAAAAAAGTTGAATTATAAAATAAAAAATGAAAAAAAGAGAAAAACTGACAAGTCTGAATGACGAAAAGTAAAAAAGAGGACATGTTCATCTACGACAGCAGCAGGAAAAAAAGGGTTGAGTAACAAAATAAGAGAATACCGACAAATTGGGACAAAATATATATATATGTGTGTGTGTGTGTGTGTATGTGTGTATGAACGTTTACAATTAGATTAAGGTAAAAAAGAGAATATACACATGTATAAAAAAGAACGAATGATGAGTGCGTAGCGAAAGAAGGTAAAAAAATTAGTCAAAAAAGGGGAGATAATTATAATCATTGGAATCGATTGGACAAAAGGAGTAAAGAAAAGAGTTAATGAAGAAAACGTTGTTAGAAAAAGTAAGACAATCAGAGAGAAACACGCATGACAATAGCAATAAAGAGCTTTTTTTTTCTTCAGAGAAAGTAGCGAATTATAAACAACGGGGAAATTGAGTGAACTGAAATCATTGCATTTCTCCCACATGTATAAAATTAAATAAGTCTATCTATCCGTACGTGCGTCTGAGTATGAATAATGAAAGTGAAGAAATAAATACACGCGCACACACACACACGTGTGTGTGTGTGTGTGTGCATGGGTGTGTGTGTGCATGGGTGTATAAAACTGATATCTACAATCGCTCAATCACAAATATAGACCAGATTTTAAACACACACACACACACACACACACACACACACATATATATATATAGATATAGATATATATATATATAGAGAGAGAGATCCATATGAAATGAGAGCGAATCAAATATAAATTCCAACATTCGTAACATTTATTTAAAAGAGGGCTTAATACAAAAAGTAGAACAAAGTTTTTATTTTTAGGA
This sequence comes from Acanthosepion pharaonis, assembly GCA_903632075.3. Taxonomy (NCBI): domain Eukaryota; kingdom Metazoa; phylum Mollusca; class Cephalopoda; order Sepiida; family Sepiidae; genus Acanthosepion; species Acanthosepion pharaonis. Next base: position 1,042,520 of record CAHIKZ030002777.1, read on the forward strand.
TATTACATCCACAGTATAACTTAAATATATAACTTATAACTTAAATATATCGAAAATAACGTCTAAGCTGTGAACGGTTTTAAATCTGGGGGTCATGACCTCTTACTTAGCATAGACCATTTTGATTGGTGGATCTGATTATAAACAAAACAAATGTTGCTGCTATCTCCATCCTATCTTTTCATACATTTTTTCTTATTATTCCTTTTCTCTGAAAAAAGAATGACTCATGTCATTCTTTCTTACACTTTTTTCTCTTTTTTCTGTGAAAAGAGGTTGCATGTGGTTTTAAATTTCAATAAATTGTCTACTAACCAGTCATTTAATAAGGCCTGATGTGATGTAGCATTTATGTAGTGTTTATTCACATGTTGATGTAATATTCTAAAATAAAATAATATATATATATATATATATATATATATATATATATATATATATATATATATATATATATATATATATAACAAGATTACTTAACTTTAAATATCAATTTTTTGTTGTTTTTACCTGATTTCAAAGTTTTTGGTAATGTGCATTCTTCAAGACGTTTTTTTAAAATATTTCCAATTTTTTCAATTTTTTCCGTGTCTTTTTTAATTCATTTTCTACATGTGTGCATTTATTAATTTAACGTTTTTTTACACGCATACGTTCATGTTTTTTGTTTTTATTTACGTCTTGTTTTTTCAGTTGTAGATTTTTCTTCCAGTTATAAATTTTTCTTCCAGTTATAAATTTTTCTTCAAAATTAAATTTTTCTTCAAAATTAAATTAATTTTTTATGGTCTATATTGAAGTTGTTATGTTATGTTATAATATTAATTAAACTGATATTTGTTAATTTGTATTATTAGACAAATTATATTTTATGTACTTGTATTATTAAATAATTTATAATATTTTATTTGATTCATTATGTTATATTATTATTAAAATAACAAAGTACATATTTGTTAATATGTCAGCATCGACCCTTTATCTCAATTGATGCTTTATGCATGTTGATGTGCAAAGGTTCATTTTGTGTTTCTATAATATTTTATTTAAATTCCTTGCGCTTTCTCCCATGTATTTCTTGTAGCAATCATTACTGGTGATAGGTTAGTTTTAGCATATTATTTTCGTTTGTATTAAGCTTTTTATTGTTTTAGAAGTAGTTGTAACAATTTTGATGTCAAGCTTAAATACATTCTTTTCAATTGTAGTTGTGATCGTCCTGGTGTATAGAACAATATATTTGGGCTCTTTGCGTTTCTCAGAATGGTCCACACATCTATTTTGAAATATTTTACGAGTGTTTTCTTTCGCGTTGAATATGAAATAATTAGGAGGAGCTTAAACCTATTTTCAATGTATTTCTCATCTTCATATTGAGGGCTACAAATTCTGAGTGCTCTAAAATAGAATTCGATATTTATCCCGATTTTTATTTTGTTGTTATGGCGAGAATAGGAATTTATGAGATCCTTTTTATTTGCGATGAATATTTAGTTTTAACCTATTACCACTACGATGTAACATGGTATCTAGGGAAGGTATTTTTTTTGTTTCGGCTTCGTAAATAAATTATATCGCGTGTTCACCTTGGTTGAGTTTATCTACAAGGTCAGGTAAAGTGTTTTTGCGGAGCTATGTTAAAAGAGCGTCATCAATATAGCAGAAATATTTTGACTGCTTAGGTAAAATATTTTGGAAAGGACCAGATTCCTGAAATTCTAAGATTCACGATAAAACATCACTTAGAGACGAATCCTTTGGTAATTCAAATTTTTGTTTATGAAATGGTTAAATGTGAAATAGCATTGATTGGTGAAGTGATTTTTATAATTTTAGCTATTGGTATGGAGATGTTTATTTTTTCATTGTATTACACGCTTTTCTTAAAAATAAGCATTTGTTAAAAGAGAGGTTGGTGCAAAGGGACTTAATATCTAAACATGAGTTTGTAAGTCTCGTTAGTTTGCCTAAAATTTTAACATATGATATTCCGAGGAGAGGTGATTAAAGTTTGTAGGGAGCACTACTAATATCTTAAAAGGCTGAAAACCTGCTCTGACATTATTGCAGCGTTCACAAAGATGCTGTTCATTGTCCCACATCAGTAATGTTGTGTGAGTCAAGTCAAGTAATAGACTAGAGCGACATTATGACTGAAGTTAGCCAAGGCACAAACACAAGTATGGCATCAAGAGCGGATCATACTATTGAACTCAGATAGTCTCTATCTATCTATCTATCTATCTATCTATCTATCTATCTATCTATCTATCTATCTATCTGTGTGCGTGTGTGTTGGTAAAAAATATATTTATTTGTGTGAACAGTGCGGGAGGAGAACGTCATAAGGAATATAACGCATGCTAAAATTATGATCCCCATTTAAGATTTACCCCGCTTAAGATTAAATTCATCCCGGATTAAGATACGCATGCAAATTTCTCAAGTCACAAAATCAAACACAGATTTCAGAATGTCTGCAGTCTTCATTTCGTCTCTTTAGTGGAGTTGAGTTTAAGTTTATGTATGCATTTGGGGAAAAGGATAAAAATTATCGGAATATCACAAAGAATGGGTCAATGTGAAATTGTTAAGGAGTTTGGAACATTAAGTTGCGCTATTTAAGTCACCTAGAAGAAGCTTGCTTATGTCGAGGACGCACTGGATATGAAAACAACTAGTAGACAAAAGAGGTAAAAGAAAGCCAGTGTGGTTATAAGTATCCAACCTCAGTTTAACAGCACGTCAAGTAATGGACAAGAGTGACATTACAAGTAAAATGCCAATTCATTCAGTAATAATGATACTACGTAAATTTTATCTAAATGGATGCTGTGACGTCCCTGAACACAGCCTTCGCTCGCTCCTCGCTGCTTCGTTCGGGTGTCGCCGCTCCAAACGTGACGTCCGCCTGTCGCGTCAGTCGTGTTGTCTCGTCCTGTGACGACCAACTGGCTTGGTATCAGTCGCGGCACCCAAATGTGACGTTCTAACCTTTTGGTGATTCGTCTGGTTACCAAAGTAACTGCATTGATCTCCAGTCTGCCTACCCACGTTGTGAATTGATCTTAGGCAGACGAAATCAATCAGTAGTTGGGGCCGTAATGCAAATCGGGTTCAAACGGGGGTGACACCGCACAAATATGCATAAAAGAAAATAAAATGATAACTCAAAAGTTCAAGGTAACAAAAAAAAGGATAACAAACATGTCTAGTTGTTGGATACATAGGACTGCGTCTATCTCCCGACCCGTTCTATGGATTGTGACACGTTGTTTCCCGTTAGGCGAGTTTCAACACTTCAAGTTGTTTGCTCTTTAAGCAATTGGCTTTTCGGTATGTCTTCGGGCGAAAGTCGAAAAAAAACTTATTTTGGTGATCTGGATCTAAGTCGCTCCTCAAAATAATTGTTCTTGGATTGAAGAGGAGTTCGGAAATTGCGCGAATCTTGGTCAGCCAATGCGAGGCTGGAACTTTCTGCTGGAACTGTCTGCTGGAACTGTCTCGAACTAAACTGAACTGAAGTGGAACTAAACTGATTTCTGCTCGCTGCGGCCTTGCTTATATGGACGCCGACCAAAACCGGGGTGGGTTTGTCGGCGCCGGGGGTTCCTCGATAATTCTAAACTTTTCTAAACTAAATAATTCCACTTTTTAGGAATTTTCCACTTCTTTCCATTTTTGGGGGCCCTCTCTTACTCCCACCTTCTCACCATATTTCAGAGGGGCGTGAACTGCCCTCCCCACTTCTTCGTAGCAACCTCTCATACCCATCCTCTAAATGGGCGGTGACAGCTTCCTCCTTGCGTCACGTGATCACCACTCGACCAATGATGTCTAGTCCCGCGGCCTTTGTTTCAGGAAAAAAATATATCTCGCTAAAAAAAAAATTATTTTACCCCGGTCTCATCTGGACATCGTCAGTCAGCTTATCGCTAATTATCAGAATGGGTGGTCGATTTGACACAACACAATCGTCCGTCGCCTCGGAAAAAAAAACATTTCCATGTTTCCATTCATTCTTTGGCGCACATTTCTGACAACATAGTTTTATTATCGCAGGCTAAAGATGTTCTGTCGAAAGAAAACGGTCAGTCGCCACCTCGTGTGCGGCTTTGACACAATTAATTTTTCATATCTATCCAAAGCCCTGTAGTTCACCTGTTTTATGTCAATTATCAAAATAACATTTTTCAATTGAATTTTTTCTTTGGCTAGTCGGTCTGTGGTTTGCTTAATCAGATGTCTTCCCGCATTAGCGGTTTGTTTATGTATCCCCGATAACACCAGCCCGTCGCCAGAACACACCCGATTCCTTTATCCACTCAGAATTTCCCTGCCATTGTAATGACACTCTTCGCCATTTGTTACTTATCAAAATATCCTTTATCTATAGCCGTGGATGTCCTACTTATCATCCACGCTTTGGGTCTCGCCTCTCTTTTCCTTTCTTTTTTTTTTTTTTTTTTCTTTCCTTTCTTTTCTTTTTGCCTTGGTAAATGGTGCCACAATGCACTTCATCAAAAGATTATCAACCAAAACATTGAACAATACGAAATCAGCGGGCAAAAGAATATCTGCTCTGGGACAAGGAAAAATGCGGAAATGTGATGTATAGTGATGAAAACAAAATAGCACAGATGTCTCATGCAAGAATATGTTCGAAGATGATTTATTCGGAGAAACAATTTTAAATATAGAATGAAATGAAATTCGGCGGTGGTGAGTTTAATCCTTTGGTGCTGTATCAAAAGTGTTAAAGAAAGTTGATAAAAATTGATAGAATACTGAACAGTGAAACATATTATTTTGCAAAAGTCCCACCTATTACCAGATATAGTATAAAGTGAAATCACTCTGCCACACATTACTTGCAACAAAGTTTCTTACTGATGAAATTATTGCAGTGTTACAAGATTGACTCACCCAAAGTCCTAACCTTAACATAATCGAACCAGTTTAGAATGAATTGAAAACTCGGATAAGGCTGTAGTTAGTGTCATACTTATTACAAATTTTAATATCCCTAAATTTATAAGTTTAATTATTTTGTGTAATTTTTGATTGTTTTCTGTCAATAAAAGTAGTTAATTCTACCTTTCATCTAACGGTTCATAACTTTTTCATTTTTTTAAACATTTCGCCCCAAGCAAGACGGGAGTGTCACTAGCACGCAAGAGGTTACAGAGAGTAAAGAGGGGGTGTTTGAGGAAAGGATAAAGAGAAAGACGGGTATCAAGGTCAAGGTATCAGAAGATGTCGATTGACATTACATTTGAATTTTTTGAAGATTATATTTATCAGGGAAGAAATTAAGAGGAAGGGAAATCCGGGAGAAGAAGATTTGGGAGTAGAAGAGACGGTTACATTTAGCTGTTTCTACAGTGAATGTGTGAGACCGAGGTGCCAACCTAGTAGCACGCTTAAATTTATGCATTTGGGGCACCAGTGAAAGTAGTTCGTCAGAGGAGTTGCTATGAAAATATTTCTAGAAAAGACAGTGGGAAGCCCCATCACGGCTGTGAGAAACTGACTGAAGTCGAGATGACAGGTCAGAACCTATCACATTGCATATCTGTCTTTGGATTTTGTCGAGAACCTTGAGATTAACAGCGGGAGCAACAAACCATATATGGCAACAGTATTCAATGCAAGGACTAATGGTAGATTTGTAGATTTGAAGGATGGATTCAGACTCTATTTGTATATAGACAGAATTAATATCTACTTAGTCAAAATTCAATCATAAATTAACCGGAAAACTCTCAATTGTGTTTACATTCTAATGATACGAAATAAATGAATTCTTTGCTTCTAAAGATATCTTTTTTTGTAGGAGACGTAAAGTAAATAATTTTAAAACATGTTGGAATTTTGATAAAATTTTAGGCCCTGCATAGTTAGTAATGATCTTATATCCTGTAGCGCTTGTAATAACAATTGTCGTCTCAGTGAAACAGAACCTGAAAGAATTACGGAATCTATTTTTATTAGATTTTCTTAAAAATATACCGAATTATATTAGGAATTGTAAAAAATAGTTAAATGGCTGAATGAATTTTATTCTTATTATTATAGACATTAATTATTTTGAATTATTATTAATAAAAGCATTACATAAATATGCCAAATTATAAATGAATTTAATTGAAATAAATTTAAAGAAACTAACATTCGTATTAAATTGAAAAAATATTATTTCAAAAAGTGAAACTAATTTATTGTTGAATTAATTTTTATTATTAATAAAAACAGTAAGATAACTTTTTTGTGCAGCTAATCTGCACAAATATATCTTTTGTACTTATATCGTTTTTTTCCTTCACGAAATTAAAATAAAGAAATTGTATGCAGAAAATTTTACTTGTTTTCTACCATTTCCAAAGGAAAAATCGATAAACAAAAATACGTTTGGCAATTTAAATAGTTTAACAATGGAAAGATGTCCGATGATATGATAACAGTGACAATACAATCAAAAGTGAGTTTTTAAATGAAGTTAACTATGTGATGTAACTGTGACGCGGTTAGAAAGTGTAGTTGATTAACCAGGAAATGACATCAAGTTCTGACAAAGCCCGGATATCATTAAAAATACCTGTCAGGAATTTATAGTTTGGGTATTTCAGACATAAGCAACTGATCGAAAACCAAACTAGTTACATTCCATCATCACCGACAGGATCTCAAACTACAGCCAGTCTCAATGAAAGGCTATCCCTTCGGGGAGGCTCCGTACCTTGAGAGATTATTAGACCTCAGATTCGCAACCGACTTCAAGTGGAACTCGTACATTCCATCCTTTGCTAAGGATACAGGTAAAATATGTCGGCTTCCTCTACCACTCCAGTAAGTACCTGACTCCTCCAGTTAACTTTATAGATCAGGCCAAAATTAGAGCACTATTGTCATATTTAGGTGGGAGCTGCCCAGACCTCACTCTCCAGCCTTGATAGAGTCCAAAAACGTTTCCGAAACCCTTAGGGGTGACGAATTATTCTTCACCATTCAACCTCTCTCTCACAGGCGGGATGTGGCAAGCTTCTCTCTGCTATATAGCTACTTCCACGGAAAGTGCTCGGACGAACTACATTTCCGTCAGTTCAAACCTAAAACGACAAGGACACGACATGCCACGTATATTGTAGCAAACCACCCATATTTCTCCCATATTTTATCGGTGGATAGTAAGTGCCTATCGAACAGTTTCTTTCCGCGAATCATTGTTCTGTGGAACTGACTCCCAAGAGGATATTTTCTCGATCATTACAATCTTAAGCTGTTCAAGGCTAGGATTAACCGTTATCTTTCCCTCCTATCCGAACAAACTGACTCTAAACGTAACCTTATACCTTAGTGGTCTCTGGGCCCTGTAAAGGTTGAACCTTAGCGAAAAAAATCCCAGACATAACTATACAAATATATGAATCTTTTGCACGGAGATTCTAAAGTCCATAAGAGCCACTAGGATGCAAAGAGTTACTGAGTGGCGGAAAAACAGACAATAAAAGAACAGGTTTCAAGGTGATAGATGATGATGATTGACATTGTAATTAAATTCTTGAAGATCGGTGTTGACAGGTAAATCTAGATGAGATTTTTAAGAGCGACAAATGCGGGAGAAGAAAGTATTAGCAATGAATATACGGTTACAAAGGGCAAATTCAACTGTAAAATTATGTAAACTGAGGAACTAAAAAGAAAAGTTCATTAGAACGCTTATCATGAAAATATCTATAGAAAAGACACGGTAAAGCTACATTACGGCGTGTGAAAGTGAGTGAAACCGAGACGCCATGCCATATCATGATCGACGACTAGTTATGCGCGACGTGGCACTGCAAAAAACCCCGATATTAAACGACTGTTGATCAGAGTAACCTTTCTAAGCACTGTCAAAGTGTTCCTACAGTAAGTCGGGGGACAGCAAAAAACAAAAAAACAAAACAAAAAAAAAACTGCCACCTCGGTACCCTCATAATGAAAAGCCGCAATCAACGATCAGTCAGATCGCCAAAATTTCATTACTTTCATTAAGGCCTAGTCCCGTTGACAATAGTCTACTGGATTAAAACGTTGATTCGTGAATTTGGTGACATGGTAATTGTGAGTTCAATCTCTGGACTGGGCAGTGTGTACTTGGACTCAGTGGAAAATGGGTGAGCAATAAATGAGCGTTGCTAAAAATAAGAACTAGACGGGATATCCCCCGCCCCCAGGCATCGGTATTGGAACGAGTTGGAATTTACTCTCGTAGATTAAATAAATTCAGAATTCCCTGTAAGTTAGCCGAATCGGTATATTCATGATAACAACAACAAAGACGATGATAATAATCCACATTTAAATAATAACTCCCAGAAATTCAGACAGAACAAAAAAATTAGTAGACGTAGAAGAAGTGTGAGTTGTCCAATTCTCGGTTGCAATTGTTAAGCTTTGGCATCTCACAACTAGACCTCTTCACACTCGTAATACACTTACGTAAAATAAAATCTTGGAAAACGCAAAGTAGTCGTTCTTCTTCAGTATGATCCCAATTCCTTACACAATATTTGGAAACCTAATGGACAACGAAACAAAAGGCAACAGTCGCTGAGCTACTTTCATCACAAGTGAAATTAAAATCTTCTATTGACATCAAACAAGAAAGAACAAAGACATTTTCCTTTCCAAAGTTTATAATCTGATAAAAAACACAAAGAGAGAAAAGGAAGAGTAAACCAATTACATTACATAAATTAATTTGAATAAAACTGAATAATTAAATTAGGACATAGAAACTTATAATGTCAATAAACAATTAAAAAAGCATAGAAAATTAATGAATCGGAGAATACAAAGAAAAATTTAAAAAAAAAGAAGTAAGATGGCAGGAAAGGAAACGAGGAGAGGCAAGAAGTAAATAAAACCAAAATTTGTTGTCTGATATAAAAAAAAAATTGAGAGAATTGAAACGGACAAATTAAATTTATGAGTGTAATGGAAACTGTGAAAGCAATTAAAATTAGCATAACTAAAAGGTCACGCAATTGAATGCGAGAAATAAATATGAACAGACTGACGTAGATAGATTTACAAAGACCTATATATATATATATATATATATATATATATATATATATATATATATGAACAAACTGGGATGGATGGATAGCTAAATTAGACATAAGGCGTTTATATAAAAATAGGATCAAGATAGAATTAGTAAATATTGACAAACGATCATAGAGATCTCATGCATGCGTATATATATATATATATATATATATATATATATATATATATATATATATATATATATATGAGAAAAGGTGAACATTCCTACGGTAGAAAAAAGTAGAATATTTTTCTGAATTCAGAAACGTATTCGACTCCTACCGCTTGAAGATTATTCAAAGGATAAAGCGTGTATATAAAACTGCCAGTAACGGGATAAACGGAGATTAAGTGGAGTGCGTCTTTAATATATTGTATATGTATTGATCTAGCTTTTTAGATTTTAAATTGAGCACTCTATCTTTCTAACATTTATGTACAAATTTTATTATTGTATTATATATATATATATATATATATATATATATATATATATATAATATGTATGGAAAGACCGTCCATATCTTCGGAACCAGCTGTGTGACTTAGATGTCACTTGGCAATACCTTGCTGTGTATGGTGATTTTCTAAGCTTGGATTAGTTGTGGCAAGAGGCCGAAAGTCCGGGGCACCCAGTAAGAATCGAACTCACTACTCAGTCGTAATTGATCTAGGGTAATAAGCTTGCTAACCATTATACCACGTCGAAGTGTCCAACCTTATTGCTTATATGTGAACAGACACTCTCTCACTAGGCACTATTAAACTCACTGTCTGGGACGTCATTAAACGAGCTTGTTTACTGTGTGACAGTCGCGTTCATAACGGCGTATCCTGCTTTTTGGCATCACTCAAGTCAATCAAGTTCGCTATTATGAAGATTTGACTCTCTACAATTAATTTTTCCTAAAGTTAAAATCACCGTCAATTTCAAACAGTAAGCGAAATTAAGGTGAATGCGATGTGACAACTGATGTCAATCCTGTTTACCGAAGTTTTGAAAATTGAAAAGTTCACTGGGATCAGTGTATTAGATTTCAAAGATGAGCATAAAAGAATTTGGAACTTTGGTTGATATATTTGTGTATTTTCCAAGAGGGTCAGTGGTCTATGTAAAAGCAGAGTTAAAAGCCAGTATTTCGAATGGCAAGCCTTAAGATTGCCAGTTTCACTTTATATATAAGCCTCTTGGCCTTCTAATAGTCCAAACTAATTTTACTAAATGTCTAGATAGATAGATAGATAGATAGATAGATAGAGAGAGAGTGAGAGAGAGAGACAGACAGACAGACAGACAGACAGACAGACAGAGAGAGAGAGAGAGAGAGAGAAACTTGCATGAATTATGTTATCAAGTGGGTGTGGAATGCTGACCCCATTCTTCATTGTGCCAGTCTTCGAAGTTTGATATCGGTTTAAAGCCAGTATTGGAAATAATGATTTTCAAGCCACGTCGGTAGGTCTTTTGCTGTTATGAGCATCTCAGTTAATCAATGGCTAATATATTTGATTACTTGTAAAATACGTTATGTCAGTTTTTATTTGTAAACAAGACCTTTCCGCATGGAAGATTGCCTCTCATCCATTTATTCAGATTCGACGTCGTTCTAGACCAGGGGAATTCTAGTAAATAACTAAGCCTAACAGAAAAAATATTTGAAAGAAAATACAGTAAAAATAGAAAAACAATAAAATTCCCTGAATTTATTATCATTTTATTGATCAGACTTTGCATATGCCGTCAGTGTCCGAGTTATGCTAAAATGTTCAATCAGTTAGTCAGTTAAGTGCCACACGCTTGGGCCATCACGTATCTTTCAATACATGACTTACGAAGCAGAAATTTTTTCCCGCAATAGGTTGCCATTTCTTTCTGTGGTAGACTGGTTGCCAAACAAGGCTAAAGAATCCAGTTTGTCCTGATATTTCACCCATAGACGCGGGAGAAGTGGTGGATTCATACCTTTTCCAAGGGTACTTGTGTATAAGTGAATATAACGAACTTGAATGGAATTCGAACCCGGCACTCTGAGTTCTCATTCCGAGACGATATCCATTACACCCCATTTTGGTATAATACTAATTTTATTATGATTATTAATGTAGCTCAATCTTTATATGGTTAGAGAAGAGGATAGAAAGATTGTATTGCGTTAGTTTTCAAAATAAGGACATGACGTCTTGAAAGTTAATACTATTAATCGTGGCATTTAATTGCCACCGATGGGAATACAAAATTATCTTACTTGCTAAGCGGGCTTAGAAGTCGTTCGAAGTTAAAGTAGAATCAATGATTTACTTACAAGGCGTGACACAAGCAAAGAAGAACTACTCTTTATGAACCCAGTGTGGAAGTTCAAAAACAGCGATGGAATTTTTTGAAATTAAATGACAGACGATAGGTGAGAAGATAAATATTTAACAAATTGGTTAAAAAACGATGGTGATTAATTTGTTTGAAAACGAAAAATGCCCTTGTAATATTTCTCACACTGAGAAGAAAATGTTTATGTCACGAGGCGGAAACAAACGGAAGAAAAAGGAATAAAGAACAACAGGAAATACAAAGATAAAACTACTACTAATAATAATAAACAAAATGAAAATAGTGATGATAATGATGATAATAACAAAGAACAGGGTAAAAATTCAATTACCTAATGTACATTGATGATCTAAAATTGTTCGTGAAGAATAAAGAATTAAGAAATGCATATCATTAGTGATGTATGAATTAAGACCCATAATAAGAAAGATTTGAATTACCAATAACAAGAAAACAATGAATACATTTGGCACAAAAGACTGCTACAAATACGTAAACCAAACAGAAAATAAAATGAAAATAGAATGATGTAACTTAGGAGAATGAGAGAGATATTAGAAACAAAACTAATTGGTAGAGATATGATAAAAGGTATGAAAACGTGGGCAGTATCACTACTTAGCTATACAAGCTCCTACCTAAAGTGAATCTCAAATCAACGGATTTGAGAATCTCGGGTAGGAGTTAATGGCCATTCACAAAGACTTACACACTAGGAATGTCATAAACAAACTATATTAACAAGAACAATAATATATTAGTTAGCTTCAAAGACTATGTCTAAATAGTTAAAATGGAACCTAAAAAATACGCACACTATTGCGGTGAAAATATCTTGAAAAGCATTTGATAATGTGCAACCACGTCACCTGAGAGAAGAGTTTAAAAATGCAATACAATAAAAGAAAAAAGGGAAAAGTAAACTCTGCGAAGAATTTAAAACACAGAAAGTATCGTAGAAGAACAGGCACGGATACGAGCGTACAGAGGACAATTGAAAAGAGAAAAGTTAATTTTGCATCATTACAGCACAGAAAAAATGCACAAAATCAATCATTTGAAAGAATACACGACATCCAGAAAACTGTGTAGTCTTTGTGGAGAAAAAGATGTGGTGGTAAAGAACTACATAAGTAAATGCTGCAAACTGGCTGAAAAGGGATATAAAAACAGACACGAATGGGTAGGAACATTTATACAAGTGGAATAGTGCAAAAAGACAGAAGTTCAGACATAAACAAATTGTATCATCATAAAACAGAAGAAAAAAGATTTGAAAAATTGAAACTTTGAGATCCGAACCACCCAAACATTTCAAGCGAGAAGACTTGATACTTCAGAGATTGTTGTAGTGGGGGACAAAGTGACGGTGAAAGTAAACGAAAATGTCGCAAAATTGTAGAAACTAAGAAACTGGAAGGTTTATACTAGCTGTGTGTATTTTTTTGTTTTTTTAACCATCTCTAAAATATGAGAATGAAGTTTGAATGAACTGGGACGTCCAGGAAGAAATGAGAACATTCTGACAACAGTATTGCAGGGGGGTGTAAAACAATGGCGATAAATGAAAAGACTTATTGTCTATCTGCCGACAATAATAACTAAAATCATCTGCGAACAAAATAATTGCCCAAATATGTTGTACTAATGATGACGGACACATGGAGTGTGATAAAGAAAGAAAAGCTCAAAAAATATCTGGAATTTGCGAGAAATTGTGAATAATAAGTGTGGGCGTAGTACCTATCGTAATTGCAGAGTTTGGGACGTCCAAGAGAAATTTCCAAAGAGAAATATCCAAAGAGAAATATGGATAAAGATAAGGAATTCCGAAGAAGAATTGCAACTATCAAGACAACGTCCTTACAAAAATCGGATAGAATACTTTAGACATTTGTTATTTCTCGATTTCTATTAAAACCGCATAATAATAGTCCCGTTAAAACTCATAGTATAAGCAACAGTGATAATGATGTTGGTGATAATTTTAATAATGGCCGTCATAATTTTTTAAGAAAAATTCATATTGTTTTAGCTATATTCGTGATTTTTTTGCTAAAGTATAGACTCAAAATTTGAAGAGAGTTTTTATCACTAGGTCACCTGACATAATTAAAAGCTTATTTATTTATAAATTTATTAAGCAATAATAAATATAATTCTTATAATTTTAATCCTTATAATTACAGTATTAAAGCATTCTGTCATATAATTTAAAAATTACTCATAATAATAATATCTGGTGTGAATATACAAACGCAGGAAATAATAATGCTGATTACTGTTGCTATGATTATTATTATTATTATTATTATTATTATTATTATTATTAGTAGTAGTAGTAGTAGTAGTAGTACGGGGTGCCCAAAGAAAAAAATGGCGGTAAAAGTGTGATAATAAATAGAAGAGGAAGTATTTAGCGAAGAGCATGAATATATCCACACGTTCACAAGCGACAAATGTCCTCCGGGCATATGACAACATCACGAAACAAAACACAATTTTGTTGGCAACTTTCCATTTTATTTTATTCTATTTCAGTCTTATATATATAATTAAAAAACACTTTTTTATCATTTCCTACCGACTTTAAACTTCCTTGTTTTCAAAATACTAATTTGCTTTTTCGTTAAAAAAAACAAACAAACCCCAAAATAAACATATGAATCTATAAAAGTAACTGAAGATTAAAAGGTGATGTTTTCTGTTGACAATGTCTCTTTTCTTTTTCGCTAGTTTTATTTTTTTTCCTACCACTTCGTTGTTTAGCGTTTGTTTGTGTGATTGTGTATCTAACTAAAAATAAAACTTTCGCAGCCTTACGTGTGATCAGTAACAAATAATAACCTTCTGAAAAAGCGCGTTAGCAAGAGAAAGTAAATAGTTAAACAAGTGATATTATTCCGGGTTTGTCTCATTATTTTCCATAATACTCATCCTAACAGGTTAACTTTATACGTGATCTTCTCTGGGATAAAAAGAACATTTTTTATTGGCAGAGCAAAGTCATTTTTCTGCGATTTTTAGTACGGAATTTTCTTTAGTTATTTGAATAAAAGTGGAGTTTTGTGAAAAGGCCAATTAAAATTATTTAATGATAAACTGAAGTGGCAAAATACAAAAGACAGTTGCCTAAAAACATGTGCCTCCGCTCCTAAACTGGATAACGGAATCTACACGACGTAGCATGGTTTTGCTAGAGTCGCTCGGTATATTTATCTAGCAAATTTCTAGAGCTGTGAATAACCCGGTTCTGTTTGATGATTCTTACTGTAAATGTACTGCTCAATGCCGTTTAAATATGACAATGGCGGGTGTCAAGGGAGTACCTGGATAGCAACCGTAGTTTTTTATCATTTGGGTGTTGTCTGGAACGCACCATACCACCGAGAAAGGAATCGGCCGTAGTCGGGATCATGGAATCAATGCGAACTATCCTTTCCTTAGCTGCATAGTATATACTAGGTATTAACACGTAAGTTAATGGAATGAACTCTACTGGAATTCGAATCGGCTCTCAATCCGAGTCGATTCCTCAATCCGAGTCGCAATCCATTACGCTACCGGGCCTCAACACCGGGAAACATAAGTTCAAATGATTTGCAATAAGATCTGCATATATAATAAGTCTCAAGACAGACACTATTTTGACTTGTGACAATTACAAAATTAAACAGAACAGCCTTTACACTAATACAGGGATAACACCAACTTAAACCTCAGTTATCAGGGTGGATTCATTGCCGCAGGTAATATCCTCTACAAAGCATCATTATATTTCCACGGGTAGTATTTGTTCGGAAAGAAAAAAACTAGAAATATGACCAGTCAGATCAGACGACATTGCGCCAGTCTTCCATTGTCCAATTTCGTTGTTGTCGAACCCAGGTGAGACGTAGTAACCCGAAGATTGTAGTGTCAATAATAGTATCTTTGTTGTTCAACAAGTAAGAAACCCCATAGAATAGTGCATACTTTAGAGTGTGCTGTCCGAGGGCCACAAGCATTGAATTGGAATGTGATTTAATGCAATATTCCTTTTCATTGTGTTGTTCCATTTCCTGTCAGTTGCCACCGTTCTTGTCTTTGAACCATCATAGGCGAAGCTAGTTTTTGTTTTCAATTGCAACTGTTTGTCCAGAATTCACATTTACCAAATATAGTGTTGTTTCTATTAACTGAGAGATCCCAGAGCAATTGCCACTCACTGACGGAATATTCAATCTTTCTGGTCCTAAAAAATCACAATTAAATAATGTTAAATCCTTTCCGCGTCCAATGGCTGTTTCCGCTACATTGTCACAACTACATTGCCTCTTTATCTATGACATATATTATCCACCAGATTCTATTTCTGTAAGGCGGTGGCGGAAGTTCTACTGGCACATCAGTTTATTATAAATAAAGAGATGATTCGTGATTCCTGTTCTCCCGAATAAACAGTTACTTATTTTGCAGTGGAAGTTCAAGCCTTCTAGAAGCTATATAGTCGCAGAAGAAGGTTGAAGAAAATCAACCTCATTACCTCATTTTATCCTTTCGTTTTAACGATTTCAAGTGATAAATATTTATCAGTACCACCAAGATCTCGAATGCTGATCTTCAAAGCAGGTAGGATCCATAAATTTTAAATAGTGAGTATCACAGACCTTATAATTTTAAATAGTGAGTATCACAGACCTTATAATTTACACATCTTGATATTGTAGTCTATTTAAGTTATGTAAATGTGACAATATATATTTATAAAACCTTCATATTTGTAATCTGTAGTATCGGGCGTAGGAATTATAAAACAAATACGCCAAAACTTAAATTTATTATAGTGACTGAATAATGACACAGTTCATAAATAGACCAAATATTGGAAGTAAGTGAAAAGGTTCTTTATCAAATTTAGCTTGTGAACAAATACAGCGAATATCATATATAGAAAGTTTACTGTCATTTTTTCTTTAAAACTTATATAAAATATTAACTTCTGAGAATGCCCGAGGGAATAAATAGAATATATTTTGTACCCCACCTTTAGAATTTTTAATAGTCCATTCTTTATAATGCAAGTAGTTAAAGGGCGATGTTATTACTTGGGTTAACAAGAAAATGACGCTGAAGCTGACTTAATTATCTCAGGCCTATTTGAAAATCTGCAAGTTCAGAGGCGATATTAATTTACGTACATTGACTTAAAAAGAAAAAGAAATTAACGCTAAAAAGTTTATCAATTGTACTGAAAATTTCATAATTTTAAGGCGGCGAGTGCAAAAGTTAAACGACAGATGAGAATCATTTACATATATAAATGTATTGATTACATTTAGAGATAGAGAAAAAAGAAGCACAGTGTGATATATATATATATATATATATATATATATATATATATATATATATATATATATGTGTGTGTGTGTGTGTAAAATAGAAAGGGATATAGATAGTGATATATGTATATGTGTGTGTAGAGAGATAGAGATATAGAGAGTTAGACAGGGATATATATATATATATATATATAGATAGATAGATAGATAGAGAGAGAGAGAGAGAGAGAAGAGATTGACAATGATATATATATATATATATATATATATATATATATATATATATGGTTAATTCGTCAGTTATATGGTTTTTACAGTTATATGGTTAGTATTGTATTTTAGGACATCTTACATGTTATCTAAGTACTTAGTTAGGAATGTACTCATTAAATATGTTAATAAGTGTTTATGAATACAAATAGATAAATATGTGAGTATGTGTGTATATCTATGAGTATATACGTATGTGTGAATACATTTACGTGAAAACATATATGTGTAGATGGATGCGAATATGTGTATGGATGTAGGCACATATGTGTAGGTGTATTTATATGTGTATAGAGAATAATGTGTATGTATGTAGGTATATGGATTTGTATACATTCTCTAGTTCTCCTTTAGTTTCTCCTGTCTTTTCATTTTCCTTCTTCTTTGTTCCATTTTTGAAAAATCATCTTCACTCCCTTTTCTTATCGAATGAATAAGAGGTCATCACTACTACTATCGCATCTCTTAGATACATATAACTCTCTCCTTCTTTTCCTACTTTGTGTAACTATCTTAAAACACAACTTCCGTTAATCTTGTTTTTCGTTTGATTCCTGGAATAATTTTTGAATCCACTCATTGTTTTGAAACCGCTAGGTCTGACGAAGCGAAATCGAATTATCGAGTTTGCGAAATAAAATATTACTATGGCTTTCTGAAGTCTGAATCATTTTTTTCTGTTAAATTTCTGATCTTTGTCAAAGTTTTTCTTGTTTCAGAAAAACCAAATCACATCATCTTTGGCTGGATTTTATGTTTGTTTAAGAGCCTTTGAAAAAAGTGATAAAGTGATTTTCTTTTGTTTTTTCTGACATAAATTGACCTTTCCTCATCACATATGATATCTTTGTGGACAACATTTCTAATTGTTCCTTCTGAGATATGGAACTCTTTCACAAGTAACCACATGGCTTTTCTGTGATTGTCATCAATGGCCTGAGGGATAATTCCAGGTGTTCTGATAATGTTAGAGCGCCTGGAATGCTTTTTACGCTTTGATACTGGTGATTCGTTTCCAGCTTCGGTCTCAAACTCTTTACGAAATTTGTAGACGAAAGATCTAGCGACTTTTAAAAATATATCTCTAAATCGCTATGCTCAGCTTTTAAAGTCATAATTACAACATGCCTTTTCATTTCTTGAGTAAAATTAGTGTTTGCCATATTATTTTCGGGAAAAAAATGATATAAAGTTTAGTAAAATGCAACAATAACAAAAAAGCATATGTCCTCAAAAACCTTACCCACCCTGAAGAATACTGTAAGATCGATAATAAGTGTTGACACTGGAGTCTTCAATAAAAGACACATATTCCGAATTGTGGGAAAAGTCAGAAACATAGAAAAGAGGAAGAATTTGAGAATTGGAATTGCTGAAAAATATAATAAGTGGCACACATCAGAGAGTGAGTAAACATTCGCCGACCTCATAGCTCAGCTTCGAATACAAGACAAGAGATTATTCGAGCTGAAGTGAGATACATATATATGCTAATGTTGTGAGACCTTAACATACCTACATCATGGACTCTTCCAGGACTATATAAAGTATGCGATATAATACTCTAAGAGAAGAGGAGGAAAGAGAGAGAGAGAGAGAGAGAGAGAGAGAGAGAGAGAGAGAGAGAGAGAGAGAAAGAGAGAGAGAGTATTCTAATACCGTAGTATCAGCCGCGTACGACTACCAATATTGGAGACTTACACTATCTTTGTAACCTTTTTGTTTAATATATCTTATCTTTCTTACCTTTAATCCGTGTTCCGTGTTTTCCTTCCGTGGTTCCCGACTTTGGGTCCACATCAGCTAACTACAAAGGATATCTATATTTCTAGTTGCATCTATTCGTATCTATCTGTGTGCAGTGGGAATGTGACTGAAGTCAAGACATTACAGGCCCCTCTTTGGATTTTGTTGAGAATCGCGAAATATATCGCCGGAAAACCAGAACAGATATATTCAATGAACAGACAAATAGCAGAATTATAAATGTGCAAGATATATCCTGACGAGAATAATTATCTGACACAACACATCTTCTCATCAGCAGGCCTAGCAAATGATTCAATATAATCACCCAACTTCATGTCAAAAGAGAAATGAAACCAAGAAGGTACAATGATTTTTTCTCTCGGAGGTTAGCATCAGCCACAGTTTTCTATGATGATTAAAGGATAGCAGTTTTATTTTGGAGGCGTTGAAATTTACTTTTAGCCCAATTTAACATCTGATTGGTGGTTATTTTCGAGAGTATCTGTCAATTTCCCTTTGTCGGGCCAATCGGACTTACTACTGAGTGAGAAGTAAATAATTGTGCCATCAGCACAGATACCTAGTTGGGGACTGATGACATCGGTAAGGTTGTTGATGAAGATAAGATACAACGAAGGTTCAAGAATATAGCCTACCCACTAATGTGAAATGATCTAGAGGCGAGACTGTTCAACACAAACTTCATTACCAAATTTGTTAAATATAATTGGATTTAATCGGTTTTTCTGTCTTTCCGTGTCCAGTTATCTATCACTTCATCTTTACCTATAAACCTTTTAATTTCTGTCGATATCGCTTCTTATCCCAAGTACTTTGCATCACTTTCTGGGATCATCATCATCAGGGGTGCAAATGGTAAGGCAAAAACTATGTGTAGCTCTCTCCATTACTTAATTTTGCAAGGCAGTTATGCTTTAGCGTACATTAGAACGTGAAAAGATTTTCAACTATGGATTTTTTCTTTTATGTTTCATTTATGAGGCACAGTGGAGTAATGGATGGCGGATCGGATTGAGGAATCGGAGAGCCGAGTTCGAATTCCAGTCGAATCCATTACATTCACTAATGCCCTTGGGAAAGATATGAATCCACTTCTTCTCCCACAGTTATGGGTAAATAGCAGGACAAATCGGGTTCTACAGCCTTGGATGGATGGCAAAAGGTCTACTGCAGAAAAATGGCAACCTGCTGC
>CAHIKZ030002777.1:1067500-1077500 GCA_903632075.3 Acanthosepion pharaonis
GGTAACATGGGGTATATAGGGAGTTACATGTACGAGCTTTTCGTAACCAAACTCCATTTAATCGTAGGTGTTTTGTTCTTATCTTTTAGATTCCAAAAATACTTGGATAATGAAGTCATGTACCTATATTCACTGTGATTAAAGGATTGCATATGCCCCCGCCAGCGTTCCTTGAATGTTTTTCATAGTAGAACCAATGTAAAACTTCTTTATATTTGGATTTTCAATTGTTGAAATAGTACCAAGATAGACTACAGAAGTAATCCCACAGTTATTTTGTAGTGGACAATTATTCGGATTCCTACAATTACATAAGTTGTTATTTGTATTCTTATAATTAGTATTGCAGTTAGTAACCTGTTGATTAGTCAAACCTTTTGAATTCCTATACTTGTTAAAAGACTATGTTGTTATGTTTTTTAATTATCTGCTCTAGGTTATCAGCACAACTATAGCTTAATTTAAGGGTATTAGGATTAAATATTTTACTAAGTGGGTTAGTTTCAGGGTTGGGGAAATGTTTTTGATTAGGTTAATAAATATACGCCCTAACTTAGTTTTGACCATAACATTGAAAGGAGGAGTGAACCAAATAACCTTTCTAGATCTTCTTTTCTTATTATGGTTGCAATTAACAGGGTTTTATATTGAATAGTGGTATTTTTGTATCCACTATTTTTTAGTGCAGAATTATAAAAATCACTATGTTTATTGAAAACCTCCTTATTATAAGAGTTAGCGCTAATTCTAAATTCAATGGAAGTGGGTATATGTTTGATAACCGAAGGGGGATGGTTGGAATTAGGATGCACGTATAATGGGTTGGAATTAACTTTCACATATGGTTGGAAAATATTGTTAGCAAGATCTAGGGTGACATCTAGAAAATCTACTTGTCTAACATTAGTAGTAACTATTGTCCTAAGACCTAAATCCTTAAATACCCTATAGATCATTTTCCTAATACGGTCTACCTTAATTTTAGATGAGTTTTTAACAACTAATAATCCATCATCTCTATATAATCCTACACTATCTGAATCTAGACAATCGAAGGCACTTAAATTATATAAAAGAAATAATCCAACCAAGTCCGAAGCTTCAGCAGAATCCAAGGAACCCATGGAAATGTCAAAATTGTTGTTGGAAGACTTTTGGTCCACTGTTCATCCTTGTAAATTAGAACAGAATTTCGACACTTCATGATGATATCAATTTCACTCTCAGAAATAGTAGAATATTCCCGGGCGAAGTCCAGTGCCAAAGGTGAAAAAGATCCTTCGATATAGATGGATAATAGTCGATAATATCGAACTGTATGAATGAACATTTTCCCTTATATCGTATGTTGTTAGACCAGTTGATGACCTCAGTTGTGCTAATCCACTGGAGCAGTCCAAGGGTGTTTTTAATGGAGTGGTTGATTCTTTCTAAGATGGTCTTGCTAATCCTACCGATTTCTGGTCTTGTAGGATTTATAAGTCATATATATATATATATATATATGTATATATTTGTGGATTTCTTTATCCTGTTTTTCTTTGCCAAATATATATTATCAACTTATATGATTAATAATATATATATATTTTTATTGATATTTATTGTTTTAGAGTTTTCGTTTTAATATATTAAATAATATTATTTTAAACATTTTTATCTTTATATATTTGCTCCCTTAAGTTATAATTCAATAAGTGGTTAGCATTTATTTAAGTCTGAAATATTTACTGGTTGTGATTTCTCAATGTCTATGCCATTGTGGATGTATGTTTGTGTATATATCGGTGTCTATGTGTATGTAGAGTGTATTCACATTTAACTGTGTGTGTGTATAAGTGTTAGTTTCCACGTCTCCTTTTTTCGT
This sequence comes from Acanthosepion pharaonis, assembly GCA_903632075.3. NCBI lineage: Eukaryota > Metazoa > Mollusca > Cephalopoda > Sepiida > Sepiidae > Acanthosepion > Acanthosepion pharaonis. Next base: position 1,069,368 of record CAHIKZ030002777.1, read on the forward strand.
AAAGGGCTGTGGAGTTGTTCATCGTATTCCCCACCTCTTCCTTTTTTTTTTTTTTTTTTTTAAGTGTGTGTATATTTGTGTGTGTGTGTGTGTGTGTGTGTGTGTGTGTGTGTGTGTGTGTGTGTGTGTGTTTAATTATGTCTGGATGCGTATGTATTATAATCTGATTGTGTTTTTGTTGTGTCACGCGTGAGTTTAAGACCATATTCACAAACTTTAAAATAAAAACGGAAAAGAAAAAATATATACATGTATTATCAGATGACCGGACGAATTGTAGCTTTTTGTCTTGTCAGACGTAATTTCAATGAAGAAATGAATTGAATAAACATGTATATTTTTTCTTTTCTCAATAATTTTGTAGTTTTTAAACTTAATAGTGATTAAATTTGGATTTTAAAATTGCCAGTTTTTAATTTTAATATTAAATTTTAACATATAAATTTATAATTATTAGTTAGTAAAAATTATTTTTAATATTACACGTATTTAAAGATCTAAATAGCTATAATAGCAGGATTTTGTTGTCAAGCTTTTGAATCTTTCTGTACTTCGTTTTTGATTGGTTATTCTAGCTTTTGTAACAATGCTCCCCTAGTGTAGGATCGTTAATTAATCTGAAACTTTTAAAACCATTTATTTTCTTTTTCAACACCATCACTTGATAAGACACAGAGTGTGTTGAAACAAAATGGCTATTTTGTAGTGATTTTATAACATACTTATGTTATAAATTTTTTTATAAAAATAATTATATATATATATATATATGTTTGCAATTACACTGGATATATTTCCTTCATTTGTAATGTGGTAGTTTTATTTCTACTGTTAACATTGTTGTCGAATGTAAAAACATAATTATGCATTTTAAATAAATAAAAAAAAATGCTATGCAATGAAAGCAAAGAGGAAAGAAAAGAAAGAAAACTTAATACAGTCGCAAACTATTCACCTCTACTTAAGAATGCGATACTCAATTCTTGTTGAAATAATAGCCATGTTTATTTTTAGTGTCAAGTAATGTCAACATTAACATAACGGTATATTACAGTAATTGGAGTTATGAGTCTACAGCACCGATAAACATAAAATTACATTATATGGATTATTACAGAACATATTATTAACATAAACTTTAGAACTACTAGGTTTGCTCCTTACATTATTCATATCACAATTTTTCGGTTGATCCATTTTATGACCTTCTTCACGTGTACAATTGGTAAGTAAAGTGAAGGATTACTTTTATCAAAAACTGAATCAGGAGATCAACTTTTTGAACGGTACTCGATTTACAATGTTCCTTTTTAAAATGATAGACAGAATCCGAACGAGAATTAAAGAATGTATTTTCTCATAATCCATAAAGAGAGGACATCATATGATTTAAAATTTTTGCTACTTAATAATCTTGATAAGAAATCTTAATCATCATTATCAACCAACTTAAAAAAAAATTCTATACGATTAAATTACATATATTAACGTTCGGGCTACTTGATTTATTATTATTATTATTATTATTATTATTATTGTCAAATGATGTAATATTTCCACATCTACATTAAATCATTAACAGATTTGAAGGAAATAAAGCGACATGTGACACTAAAGTTAAACACAAGGTGTTACAGAGTGTGGAAGAATTAGGAACAGACACATTAGATAATGAGCGGGAAGAGAAAAGAGTATTCAAAAGGACAGAATATAGCGATTGATATTGCATTTAACTTTTGGCATATTCAAGTTGGCTGGAAAGCATAGAGCCGGAAAGGAATTCCACAAGCAAGAAGTGCGACAAAATTGGTAGCATAGAACTTACGGTTACATCAACAACTGTAAATTGATAAGATCTTGACGACAGTCTAGTACTGAGCTTAAATTTATTAAGTTTAGGTACCATGGCGAAGAGCTCATCTGAATTATTACCATGAAAGTATTTATAAAAAAGACACGGAGAAGCAACTTTCTCTTTCCATGTCTCTTTCTCTCTTCATGCATCTCCCTCTCTCCATGCCTCTCTCTTTTTATGTTTCACAGATAGAATGCATTTGTACGGTAATTTTTGATATCAAGAAATCGTTTTAATATAAAAAATAACACCAGTGTTAGTTTACTTGTTTGGTTTTTGTTTGTTAGTCTGAAGGTAAATCCAAAAATCGGGACTACATTTAAGGCAGTATTTTTCTTTCTTTCTTTATTTTTTTGATACTCTATCTCGTTATGCACATCACTAACGCCCCTTCGACAAAAAATAATTAGCGCCATTAAGCACCATTCGGCAATCTTGTTGTATCTTCTCAATACCTTTTGGATTGAGAATGAATACGTTTTTGCCACCTGTAGAAACTAGTCATTTAAGGCAACGAATGACACTGTCCTTGAATTTATAACATCATATGAATGAGTTTTAATACGATTACTTTACTACGAGAGTATTTTACATTCCTTCTTCGTGGTATCGTCATTCCGGTGGGAAGTTTCAGCTTTAAAAATAATCATACGGGTTCAAATAAACGATCCACTTTATATAAGTTTAATAAAGATGTCTGTTCGTATGAAAATAGTGCCGGGAAATCTTTTGAAAAATAAAAATGCGTGTCATAGCAAATAAGTCTCGTACCGGAGGGAACTAATGCAAAGAAATAATTTGATCCTGCTGGCATTTTTATTTAATACACAAAAGTATAGATTCTATAATAAAATAATTTTTATTATGATACATTCATTAATTAATAAACTTGATGGAGGTCAAAATGAAATGAAACTAGATTGTTAGCAATGTATAATGTGATTTTTTTTAAAAGGAAATAGGATACTTGCTTTGAAAATCAGCATCTTTGATAGATTTGAGAGATTTCTGGCTTTGTCTTCTGTAGCCGTAACTAGATATATACGCCAGTATTTCTGCCTCCATGTAAAGCTGCAGCTAGATATGACCAAATTGTGAGTGACTGATGAAGTCTGTAGAATCTACCATTGTTTTGGGTTGCCCAAAATGTTCTTTCTGTTTATTAAGAAAATCTCTTTTATTATGTAGTCCACATTATTGACTTTATTGAATCATTTCGTGTTATCTATCAGTTAGTTTCATAAGGTTATCCTCTCGGAGTTATTTCACATCATTGAGTAAATAACCGCCCTTATGTTCCTTTTGCAGTTTTTCAAGAAATGTAATATACTTTTTTAAAATAAGGACCTGTAAAGACCCTAAAAAATGATGATCATTACTTGTCAAAAACTTATTCTTTTTTCTCAGACTAACGCAGTGTGCTTAATCGACGATGTAGCAATAATAAGCAACAAACATCTGATGAAATGAATACTAATAATGTTTAATCTACAAGATTAGTTCTAATTAATAGATCGCAGATTAGTTCTAATTAGAGATCGCAGAAGAAAAAAATAAACTAGACAGTGGAGTTTTCGTAAGCTAACCAGCAAGACAGGCTTGAATCTCGACCAAATATTGTTTATTTCCGGTTATATAGCCAGTTGCAAAATGCGATAAAAAGCATCAAAATTTAAAAGGAAGGTAAGTGTAAATGGATTAACAACTTAGAAAGATTTAAAAAATTGCAATGCATTTAAATATTCTAGATGCTCTACATTTTTATATTCAAGCTTTATTTTTCAATGAAAATGTTCCCAATTATATACAGCTATTTTGGGAAATTCTGCACAAACAAATTTCAATTTTCAACAATGCTTTCTCCTTCTATTTAAATCAAATGTAGATTTACCACAAATAAAATCACAGTATCTTGAATCGCTGCTGTAATTAGTTGGAAGGAGAGAATAATGTAAGTTCGATAAAAACGAGATTTTAGCGAGATTCGACGAGAATGAGACAATTGTTTGCTAGAAGACAACGAATGCAGCTTTTAGCTTTCGGCGCCGTGAAGGAACCGGAAGTAAAAGAGCATTCTTCCGGCGTTTCCTTTTTCTTCTTTATTTCACCAACGCTTTTCTCGAATTGATACCTTCCAATACAAATTACTTTATTTTCCTGTTCTCTTTGAATCCTTTATATTTTTTTGCTTTTTTCTTTGTTTTCATTATCTTTTCCCCAGTTTTTATCGTCATTCTCAGCAATGTCATCGTCGTTTGTCATCTCAATTTTCTATTTCTCCTCTATTTTTTTTCGTTCGCTCGTTCGTCTCCGTTAACGAAATAAACAGAAGACAAACCAACAAAATACAAAAGGTAAACACGACAAACACGTTTAACAATTGAGCGCAGATCTTTGCTTTTTAATCAACACATTATTTCCTTTTTTATATTATTTTCTTGTTTGTAATTTTCTTTAACATCCCTTCTTTACATATATATATATATATATATATATATATATATATATATATATATATATATATATATTTAATTTTATCCGAAATGTTCTCTTATTTTGAGCTGAGTATTAATTGAGCTTTGGTGTCTGCGATTGTTTGTAATGTTTTTAAAAACTTGTAATCATGGAGCGTCGTGACTGAATGAAGACGAAGGGAAATAGCACGAATAGAGATACAGTGAGATTTTTGTATTAGAAAGAAAGAGGGAGTATATATAGATGTATATATATATATATATATATATATATATATATATATATATATAGAGATAGAGAGAGAGAGAGAGAGAGAGAGAGAGAGTAGTAGATCGGCATCAACAAAGAATGTTCATTCATGCGAACGTACGGTACACGCTTGCACAAAAGTAATTGAACTGGAAAAAATGAAAAAAAAGAGACAAGAAAAAGAACAACAGGGAGAAAGAAAAACAGTAAGAGATGAGAAGAAACTGGAGAAGGATAAGATAATGTGAGAGAGAAAAGAAACAAAAGAGAAAAGAAGAAAAGTGAAGCTAAATTTTCAGAAAGCAAAGCGGGGGAAATAATGAGAGAGAAGAATAGAAGTATGGCGTGAAGAAAAGCATGAAAAAGAAAGAATGAATTTATTTCAATTACTTGATAAAATTTACGAACCAGAGAAGTACTTTTAATTTAAAGTATTAAACAAATCGGAATGTAAAAAGGATGGTACTTAAAAAAATAGATATAAATTTTGCCTGATATTCGTGACACTAATTCACTGACATAAACTCCATTTTGGTTGACAGAGGCTAAATATGGGAAAATAATGGCAATGGAAGGTGTGATCGGTCCGTTCTTCTATTGAGGAGCTTCTGATTAACACAACATTTAGCATTTGACTTTTACTTGTCGGGTCGTTAATAGCAATACATAGAGATTAACGGCTTTGCACTCACTACCTATCAGTTAACTAATTGCAAGGCGGATCGGACCCTTTATTTTGTATGGTAGACTAGACTAATTCCAAAAGGTAACGTGTTGAACGCGAGGAGCATTGAGTGACACGTATAGTTTGGATCTTAGTACAGTTCCAGAAATTTTCAAGAGGTTTTTCATCGTGATTCAGACACACACACACACACACACACACACACACACACACACACACATCACATTAAAGCAACCCTATACGCGTGTGTTGGTGTGCATACACAGGTAAGCAAATGATCATCAAATCTATTCATCAGATGTAAACATAACAGTGCTCGATGTGGTTAGACAGAGCAAAGATATATATTAATAAATATACATATACAAATACTAGATTTAGTTGCACGACTTTTAAAGCTCATTGGGCATAAAGTATATCTTATGTTTTTATAAACATAAACAGGGTGTGTATTTTTATAAAAAAAAAGCAGGCTGTGTATTTTTTATAAAAACATAAGATATACTTTGTGCCCGATGAGATGGAAAACCTGCGAAACTTCAGCCACACACCCCAAACGTAGATATTTGTATATATATATATATATATATATATATATATGTGTGTGTGTGTGTGTGTGAGAGAGAGAGAGAGAGAGAGAGAGAGACAGTCTGAGAGAGATCATGATATGTACCTTACTTTTACTGTAATTCAGGTTACACACACACGTGTATGTATGTATGCATATATATATATATATATATGTGTGTGTGTGTGTGTATATATATATACATACATACATACATATATATATATATATATATATATATAGAGAGAGAGAGAGAGAGAGAGAGATGTCTATTTATTTTTTATAATAATTCTTTCTAGTTCTATATTTATCAAAGGAAGGCACCGTAGTTTTTGTTTACCCAAGTAATTTCGATCTCCTCCAAGTACTTGGGTTAACAAGAACTATACCACTTTCCTTGATGAATTTCACCATCAAGAAGATAATTAGATAACTAGAACGGATTATAGTAAAATTAATACACATAATATGTCTATATTATTTAATGAAACATGCTTGAATGAAGATATGCTGCCGAATATATATATATATATATATATATATATATATATATATATATATATATATATATATATATATATATATATATTCATTGTAAAAAGATAATTAAGCCTAATCTTCGTATGGAATACTTTATAAATAATTGCGTTGCGATCGCCGTGTGAAGAGGAATCTTTATAACAAAGATGACTGGATAAGTTTTTTTCGTGTGACAGTTCTTCAAAACTAAGGTAACAATGAATATTAAGCTTAGCTTAATATTCGTTTAAATTTTGTCGTGAAATCCAACTGCGAGTCGAAGAAAAAATATTTTGCAAGATTGTTTTATTATTTAAGGTCCTGTGGCAGGCGATCTATGCGGATATTTACAAAGACCTTCTCTGTTTAATACGATCACATAAATTTTAAAGCTATCACTGTATTGGATTGTTTGACCATTCCCTACTTGGAGGCATGAACTTAGACGGATTTTTGACCGTATTGGTAATGGGTAAACATAGCTGTGATAATAGTTATGGAAGCCATAGAACGTGGACACATGTAAATGTTTTTGGGTCCAGAAAGATGACAAACTATCATTGAGCTGGTAAAGTTCCAGGTTTTTAACGGGTAACAATAGCAAAAATATACCGAGAATAACTAAATTCTGGACCAATGTCACAAAAACTGTGTCCGCCCCACGTGTAGCAAGAACGAGATTTGGCCAATGAAATGATGGTAAAAGATTTTACGAAGAGAAGCATTATATTAAAACTCATCACAATTCAAAGCTAGTGTCTGCCAACGCATCCGTCAGTGAAACTGTATGCTGTACGCTGTATTGCATGGGGTTTGGAAGCCATCGTTCTACAAGGGTCCAGTAATTGACATTATAGAATCGTTCACCTCTATTCATCTGGACTAGAGAACATAGTAGTGGGACTGATGATCACTGACTTTTCCAGCTAGTTTCCAGATAGTTGAATTAATGCGTGGAATATACTTCTTGAGGCTAAAGATGCAACTATAGATAAAATGTTGATGGCTCTCTAATTGCCTTTGGGGCGTGTTCCGTTGGTGGGGAAGTCAGAAGGACCACTATTCAAAGTGAAATCTGTTTTGTCAGGTGTCACTTACACAAAAATCTTGTAAACTTTTTTGTGCTCATCGCTTTTACCACAAACGACGGTTTGTTCCAACGGAACTCCCATAGTACGCGTGTGACGTGAAACACGAATATTTTGCTGACATCCAAGTACTCTGTTGGCCCTAGCGAGCACCAGATTTAAACCCCATTGAGCATGTATGGAAAATGTAGAACTTTTTGATTCTCACACCCAGCAAATATCGCTCAGTTACGGGCAGCTCTGGAATGTGACTAGATCGATAAACTTGCGTAATGAAAACTGTAGTACGCTGGGTAACATTCAAGCAAACAAGTAACTGCACAATATCAGGTTATTGTCTGTAATTTTGGGCTCTTCAGTAATGGAATGGTCAGGGAAACGAATTTTCTTAGATTTTATGGATAACCCTGTTGTTCAAGTATTGATATTTTCATGAATGGAAAAATACTGAGAAAACAGGTTTCAACTGTACAGGATGTCCCTAAAGTATGGACACACAGAAAATTTCATTAACTATTTTTTTTTTTTTACCTCTAGAGATTAAACATGGTTTTGTCGAAAGAAGAAAAAATGACTTCTTTTTCTAGTGTATTGCTAAAGGAGAAGGCGTACTCAATGGAAATCACAAATACAACACACTTGATTGGACGCATAAGGAGTGAATGTGCTGAAATTGACGATAATGTAGAGATAT
>CAHIKZ030002777.1:1082500-1092500 GCA_903632075.3 Acanthosepion pharaonis
TATATATATATATATATATATATATATATATATATATGTTGAGAGTAAGGCTCACCTAAGCGCAATTCTCAAACTATCTCCCCAAAACGCTGCACATTTATCGAAAAACAGCACGATATTAGATTTGATCACGATGTTTATTTGGGAAAAAGAAAAAAAAAACATATTAATTATGGTTGGAAAAGGAAGTCTATTTGAAGGAGCCACGTCGTGCACTTAAATATATACATGTGAAATTCATTGTAAGGCTTTTATGATTATTTAAATGCCATCAGTGACAGAGGGCGATTCGTGAGAATGGGAAAGAGTAAGAGAGTGAGTTGGAGAAGTGGGCAATGTTGCTCACCTAAAGACTAAAGGAGGGAAGAGGGTGGACCGAGTGAAAATAAATGAATATAAATAATTTACCAGGTTGTCATTTCTATTGCACTGTATACATTTCCTGATCAACAAAAATACTATAATAGAATAATGGCTTCAGAAGTAAAAGAATCCGAATAAAAAAATCTGGAAAAGCGTAGAAGGAAATGACTGTGATAATAATAAAACAAAAACGGATAGTAAGAGAATAATAACATAGATTATACGAGGAGGAGGAGGAGGACTGTATATTCGAATAAGAATAATAATAATGAAAAAAAAAACAATGGCAATAAATAAACGGATATATAATGGATGCGAGTTACAAAATGAATGAATATAATTAGAAGAAAGATAAAAAAAAACTAGGCTGATAAAAAATCCCCAATAAGAACATAGGTAATAGAATCAGAGTTGTGTCTACGAGTAATAATAATAATATTAACGATAAGTATGAAAGGGTTAAAAAGTAACGAAAGAGAAAAGAATGATAGAATCTGAAATAAATGTGAATTAGGATCGAAATGAATAAGAAATGTAATCGGAAAAATAAGAATGAGATGAAATTAATGATAACGTAAAGAGAAAATTCGAAATTAGTGTTAATAATTAATTACAATAATGTGTAAAATATGTAGAATTTAAAGGATAAATGCATCTGAATAGCAAGGAAAATAATTGTAAGTGCGATAAAGAAAGATCAGTTATTATGTAAATAGGAAGAACAATAACATCAAATAAGAAAGTGATTTTTTATGACATGTTAGACACACGTGGTTGGAATCTGCAAAAAGAACAAGAAAAGAAACGCATTAACTCAAATAATTAGCATGATTAGAATTAAAAAAGAAACAATCAAATATAAAATAAAACAGAAACGTGAGATTTGATACTAGTGAAAACGTATGTATTTTCAATGAGGTAAAAAATAAACGGAGAGGACGAAAAAATACTGTAAAAGAGAAAATGCCAGTTAATTGTGGTACGCGGGGAAGTGAATGTTGATAAGTAAATTATTTGATAAGAATGGAGATTAAAATTGGACACCAACAACATTTAAGACATAAATAGGCAAAATATAAAATAAAACGTGATAGCGTTCACTCATAGTTTCACACACACACACACACACACACACACACACACACACACACACACACACACACATGTATATATATATGTGTGTGTAAAATATAGTATATATATATATATATATATATATATATATATATATATATATATATATATATATATATATATATATATACACATATAATTGATGTTATAATACTGTATTAAAGGACATTGTCTATGTATATATACACCCAGACATAAACTCAAAACATTTTAATTTATATTAAAATCCTTATCTCTCTTTATATATATATATATATATATATATATATATATATATATATATATATATATATTTATACAGTAAATTACATATTATTTTGGGGTGTTTATATAATATATATATACCCACAGTATATATATATGAAAAAATACCTAATTATTTTATATGAATATATACTGAGGTTAAAACTTATTTTATTGTATATCTGTATCTGCTATGCAACGTTATACAAACGTAAAATTGTAGATAAATATCGAAATGATATATATATATATATATATATATATATATATATATATATATATATATATATATATATATGTGTGTGTGTGTGTGTGTGTGTGTGTGTGTGTATGTGTGTGTATGTTTGTTAACAATGAAGTCGTTATATATTTAATTGTATATTTATATAATATATATATATATATATATATATAGAGATAGATAGATAGATAGATAGATAGATAACACGAGGGTAGGTATATGCATATATGTAAACAGTGAAATATTTGTAAGGGATGATAAACTGCATAGATGTACCTGTCCTTTTATATATATATATATATATATATATATATATATATATATATATATAATTTATGTATGCGTAGGATATATAATTACAAGTACAATAAGCATGCATAGACATATACATATATCATTTTTTTATATATATATATATATATATATATATATATATATATGTATGTATATGGTAACAGGTATTATTTAACAATTCAAATGCGAGATAATTTCGTTTGTCATTTGCCCGCAGTATGATTCTAATTACTTTTCTTTCCCATTTAAAAACAAATACATAATAGAAAATTTTGTTTTGTCTTTTCTTAAAAATATCTTCAAAAAAATCCGTGATGTTAAACAATTCAGATCTTTACACTCATTGTACTTTTCCGTGTCGGTCGATTTAAAAATAATAATATAAAAAAAAAGTCACTCAAGTGTAGATAATAGAAGGTAATTTATTCTATGCACGTCTTGCGCTCACAGAGAATGTCAAACAAGAATAGGATTAACAAAATGCTTGTGTATTAGTGCATGTTGATGTGTGAGCAACGTTCGTTCACACATACACACTCATAACCACACACTTGCTGCAACCTTTTTTATAGGCATGCGTATGTCTGTATACAAGGAATCATTTACAGCCTGCCTATATTTCAAAAGATACTCGGTTTTAAAACTTCATCAAACCGAATAGGGTCCGTGTTAGTGACGTTAAAAACCGATATTTTCATATCCGTTATTTTCTGATTTGAAATATTTAATTCTTTTAATTCTTAGAGAATAAAACGATATATTCTCAGATTTTGAGATCGTAACCCGTCATCCCTTCCCGGCCAGAAAACCGTATGAAGTTATCGTAGATAAAGACAGGAATATTTACCAGATTGTGAATTTCTAGCTGAACACAACAAAGGTTGAAATAAAGTGAAAAGCTTGAAACGATGTAAAACTCGTAAAATTGTGGCACCATTTACCGAGGCAGAAAAAGAAAAGAAAGAAAAGAAGAAAAAAAAAGAGGCGAGACCCAAAACGTGGATGATAAGCAGAAGACCACGGCTAAGAGACAATGGTTAAAGGATATTTTGATAAGTAACAAATGGCGAAAGAGTGTCATTACAATGGCAGGGAAATTCTGAGTGGATAAACGAATCGGATGTGTTTTGGCGACGGCTGTGTTATCTGGGATGCGTAAACAAACTGCTGGCCAAAGAAAAATCCAAATGAAAATGTTATTTCGATAAGTGACGGAAAACAGGTGGACTAAAAGGGCTTTGGATAGATATGAAAAATTAAAAGCCGCACACGATGTGTCCACTGACCGATTTCTTTCGACGGAACATCTTTAGCCTGCGATAATAAAATTATGTTATCAGAAATATGTACCGAAAGGAAATGAATGGGAACTTAGAAATGTTCTTTTCGGGGCGACGTCTGGTCGTGTTAAAAAGACCACCCATTCTGATAATTAGCGATAAAATGACTGACGAAGCCCAGGTGTAGAACAAGAGTTCATATTGTCCTGTTTGTGGCTAGAGAAAATGATAACTGCGATTAAGAGGAAGAAAAGGAAAAGAAAAGATTATTTTTTTTTTTAATTAAGCAAGATATTTTTTTTTCCTGAAACAAAGCCGCGGATTCGTCCACGCCCGACTAGGACACCATTGGTCGAGTGGTGATCACGTGACGCACGAAGGAGGTTGTCGCCGCCGATCCAGAGGATAGGTATGAGAAGCTGCTACGAAGAAGTGGGGAGGGCAGCTCACGCCCCTCTGAAGTATGGTGAGAAGGTGGGAGTAAGAAAAGGCTCCCAAAAATGGAAAAGAGTGGAAAATTCCTAACCTAAAATAATTAGGAAAAGAACAGATTCAATAAATTCTAAGAAAATATATGCTATCACTTCACTTAAACGTGAATTAACATTTATTGGCAGTCTTATTATTTTAGCTATTAGTAGGAAGAGCTTTATTTTTTATTGTCTGAGATACTTTTTAAAAATCAATTAAATATTAATTAACCGGGACGTTGGTGTAAAGGGAATATACATCGATACTGGCTATCAGTTTGTCACTCATATTTCATTTTTAGTCTTTTCTTTCATCATTGTTAACTGAATATTTCACATGTAGTGCGCTGCTTGCTGCCAGAAAAAAGGGTTAAAATTTTTGTCATGGTTTTCGCCAGTTTGTGGGCAACGCTTGCAATAGCTGAAATAATGGCGAACATTAGGAGGCCTACTTTGTGGATTTGGGGGAAATCATAAATTTGGTACTCTAGGGTGATATTCTATTAGTCTATAATATGATTTTTTTTACATTTTTAATTAGTTTCCCAATCGCCTTCCGTAATTATTTTCTGTTCATATAATTTTCATGAGTCTGTATACTTGTGTGGTAAATTAAATTTATCCTTGTATGTGTTCATACAACAATCCCACCTCCCTTGTGCGAGGAGGTAATGTGGATTTCTTTATTTTTTGCTAGGTTCCTTAGTGCATTTAAGTGTCCCTGCTGTCGTTGGTATGACGATAAACTACATCCATGTCCAGGGTAAGACGATAAACTGCGTCCAACAGCAAGGCCTCTGATCAGGAGGTTTTCAGGAGCGTGGAACCACCTCTTCATTGCTGGTATTCCCAGGTTCACGCTGATCCGTGGTGATAGCACCTGTAAGGGTTCTAGCTATGGGTTAACCTCCAAACTTGGGCCAAAGTACGATGAAATTGTAAAAATAGGTTTTAATTCCAGCAATAAATTTTTGTAAAAAAGATATTACCAGGAATACATTTAAAAAATATTACCAACGATCCATTTTTGAAAAAAAAAAATATTACCAGCAAGACATTTTTGAAGGAAGAAAAAATATTACTAGCAAAACATTTTTAGAAAAAAATATTAGCAGCAATACATATTTGGAAAAAAATGTTAGTAGCAATACATTTAAAAAAAGAAAAAATATTACCATCAATAAATTTTATTGATAAAAAATATTTTTTGAAAAAAATATTAGCAGTAATACATTTTTGATCGAAAGCTATTACCAGCAACACGTTTTTGACAAAAATATTACCAGCAAGACATTTTGGAAAAATATTAGCAACAATACATTTTAAAAAAAAATGTTACCGGCAATAAAAATCTTGTCGGCATTATATAACTCATTGAAGTTGATATGTCGTAAACAAACCAAACCAAATCAAACTTGTCTCTTTGGTAAAGTTATCTCATTGTTGGTTTCTAGAGTGGTAGTGATTATTCCTTGAATGAAGTCTTTGGTGAATTTTATGTCGTTTGTTCTATGATTTTCAATTATTGCATCAACTAGGTGTCCTTTATGAAACCAGGTAGCGAATTTTAAACAAAACTGAGATCTTCCAGTTCGATATTGGACAGGTTAATATCCGATAGATTCTCTATTAGGCTTCCTCTTGCGGTGTTGAGTTTTTGTTGTAAGTTATTGATTCGGTTCCCGTGTATTTGTTTTATCGTCTGTTGTAAATAAGTAATTTCCGATTTTTTTTCGAAATTGGAGTTCACCATTTCTAGATTTTTAAAAAGTTTCTTCATTTCTTTTTCTTTGATGAATTTCAGTAAGTTTTTTTTTGGTTTACAAATGAATTGACCGTTAGGAAAAGTTTTTATATATATTTTTGTTATTTTTTGCTATTTTCCATGTCAACAGTCTGGCTAAAAGACATATAATTTTTTCTATATCAAGAACAATTTTAGGGAAAACAAGAATGACAAAGTGGAAAAAGTTTTTTTGTGTGATGCGTTTCGCCCTTTAGGTCTTCGTAGGACTAAAATGATATTTAAGTTTATTTACGAATGAGAAACGTTGTGATTTTTTTAAATATCTGTTTTTGGCATATAATCTATTCATTTCATTCAGATTCTTTTTCTCCTTGTTTATGTTTTCATCATTATTGTTATTGAATATCCCATATTGTGATATTAGAAGATCTGCCAAGGATGGTGGAACTTCGTAAGAACTGGGAATGATCTAGCAATTAGTTTGATAAAAACTTAAAGGACGAAACGCGTCATAAGAAAACTTTTGCTATTTTGTCATACTTCTTTCATTTAAAATTGTTCTTGATATATATATATAAAATACATATGGATATCCCATATATATATATATATATATATATATATATATATATATATATATATATATATATGCAGGAGAGTATTTAAATGAAACTGCTGTCTAAACCAGCTTTATGTGAAACATGTAGTCGAAGGCAGCAGTGATATTTTAGTAGTTTTTCATATATTTTATGTTAACTTTGTTTTTGTATATAATGTTTTATACCTTACATTGAGCACTGAATCTGTAAGGTCAAAACTTTTGCTTTATCTATCTATCTATCTATCTATCTATCTATCTATCTATCTCTATATATATATGTGTGTGTGTGTGTGTGTATGTGTGTGTATATGTGCATGTGTGTGTGTAATTCATTAGGGTGAAGAAAGATTCGAGGCATGCTTTTAAATAGTGCCCTTGATAACACACTCATTCAGTTATATAGTAATTATTTTCCTATAATGGTTTCATCATTAGTAGTTTAACGTAATTATACACATTTGAATAACACTTCAAAACTGATAATTTTATTTCGTTAATTATAATTCCGCTGATTATAAATATGATAATTATATACTTATTAATATTATTATTTATTATCTGGCCAAAGAGTAAAATGTATTGTTTTTTTTTCAACTTGCCCGCTTTTGCTGCAGTATTTCATCTCTAACATTTACTCTCTCATTGCACGACCTGAAGGCATTTCATCTGACGAAGTCCATTATTGAGAATTTCAAAGAGAATTTCCCTTTTTATGAAACAATGTTAATGCATTTGCTAATATTCTTATATAGATCTTGTAATTTTATTTTATAATTATCTCTCTTGCAAAATGGACTCGACCATTCTGGTTTATGCGACGGCCGAGGGTGGCGTTAGCGTCGGTGACTGAGTTACCAATCGCGTCTTTTCACCAAAAATGTCACTGAGCTTTCCACTTCCAAAATTCAAAAGCGACGATCATTGTTTGTGCCAGTGTCTAAAGCTTTTGCGTGCGTAAAGTTCATATTAGACGAGAGAAAAAGTCGAGATATGATATTTCTGGATTTTATTTCTTTTTTTTCGTATATTTTTCCAAGTTTTGAGATATTCGACTTTTTTGTTATTAGGACTATCATGGTGGAGTGCGGGGTTATTACCATTAACCAGGACTAAAGAAAGTGGAGAGACGGACTTTCTATGAAAAACTTTTCTATGGACTTCTCCTAAGCACCTGTTCAGGGTTCCGATCACATCAGTTATATCTATCTATGTACGTAAATGTAATGATAGGTTATAATGTTTCTATGAAAATTCACACTGGTATATATATATATATATATATATATATATATATATATATATATATATATATAAGGTATCATGGAGTTACACCTCATACATCGAACACTACGGGAGAGTTCGTCATATATAAATATTAAAAATAGTAAAAATAATTTCATTAATGTGAAAAAAACTCATATATATATATATATATATATATATATATATATATATATATATGTATGTGTGTGTGTGTGTGTGTGTGTGTGTGTGTGATAGAGATTTTGTCCATGGAAAGAATACAAGAAGAATCCATTTTTCCATTGTCTTAGAAAGGGTACTGACTCAGAAAGGGTACTGACTCAGAAAGGGTAGTGAGAAAAGATCGTAATGCACTAGATTCCTTCGTGCTGTTTAAATTCCTTGGGCTTTTTAGCTGCTACCTTGTACACGTATACACATACATTGTAGTGCAATAATTAGCTAATGAAGTTAAATTCATCTGCAATTCGTTCACTAATATTATGACTTTGTACCTTTCTACATTAAGCTTTGTACGATATGCATTTTTCGAAAAAACGGGAAATATATATTTCTTTGAACACATCACTATGTTATGAAATATGTAAACAACTTGAATTCGAACGTATTGAAATCATAATAAACTGAAGATAAACTACAATCCAGCTATTAGACAAAGCTTTGTGCAAGTATAGAATTAATGAAAACCTAGACTCTTATGAATTTAAGCCCAGTACTTAACTGAGGTCGAGTTCTCATCAGTTTACAGTTTTCTTTTATAAATGTTTATTGAGCACTTTTTAATACTACAGTTTCCTGGTCTAATTCAATTCTGACCATTAACTATATATACATATATAAGGGATGGCCTTTTTTCACATTAATGAAATTATTTTTACTATTTTTAATATTTATACTCACGTGAATCTTACAAAGCTCATCGGATTTTGCATCACAAATGATGGAAATCATATTGAAAATGTTATTTGCTAATATTCCAAATCTATAGAATATTGTTGAAAATTTCATTACTTGAAAATATCCATTTTTGTTCATGTGTCCAGGAACACCTTGTAGAATAAAAATATCCAGGCATCAAACAAAGTTTGTACACGTATAGAATTAATGAATACCTAGACTTTAGGAATTTGAGCTCATTAGTAGACTGGGGTCGAGTTCTCACCAATTTACAATTGAATTGGTTAGATGTAACCATAAGCTCTATGTTAACGGTTTCTTTTCTTGCACTTCTCGCTTGTGGGACCCTCTCTCGGTTCCATGCTTTTCCGTTAACTTAAATATTCAAAAATTTAAATACAATGTCAATCGCTATCTACTTTCATCTTGATGACTCTTTTTTGTTTTCGCGCCTTAGTAATGTTTCTGTTTCTAATTCTACCACACCCAGTAACCCCTTGTGTATTAGTTGCTTTAATACCTTACTTGGGGTGAACACATTATATATATATATATATATATATATATATATATATATATATACCCAAGTATAGGATTCATGTATACCGAATAGATTCCAATAACCAACAAATACTATTCTTAAAAGAGTGCTCAATACAGAGTAGAGCAAATATAATTATTTATTCGTAAATATATAGCGATTTTATAACATATTTATAACATATGTTATAAAATCACTACAAAAATAGCCATAAATACAGATATACATACATAAACCTACACATATTCTAACAATAATACTTAATGATGATAAAGGACTGTAAAGTCTATCCAAGATTAAATATAGAGTTAATAATATTATAGGTAAAGATTAATTAAATATCAATTTTATCCCGACATCCTTTCTTCATGGGTTGTTGTTTTAAACGGTATTTACAATTATCACTCCCTCCAAAAAAAAAAAAATGAAAAGAAAACTGAAAGCCCGGAAAGACTGGAAATTTTACCAAGAAACATGGTATATAAAATTGATATTTAAAAATATATATATATATATATATATATATATATATATATATATATATATATATATATATATATATATAATTAATAGGTCTTTATCCTGTGGTGTTGATAGAATGAATTACTCAAGAGGAAATCCTAGGAAATCAAAATGAAACATGTCTCTTCAGTTTCATTTCCTGACGTTACTGAAGTTTCTAAGCATATAAATAATACGCACCTGCATATAAATGCAAAATGTGTAAAAAAATCTTCACGCCAACGCCACATTCATCTCAGATCGTTTGTTATATAAAAGAAACATAATTGAGTGTGTTCGTATCCAAAAATAAATAAAACATGTTGCTCAAAGAGTTTACCCAGAGGAAATGCGCTCTTGCAGATTATTTGATAGTGAAAAAGATTTCGCCTTTCAGTAGAATCCTTGTTCTTGGGCCCTGGTCT
>CAHIKZ030002777.1:1097500-1115000 GCA_903632075.3 Acanthosepion pharaonis
AATTGCTTTTTTTTATTATTCTGGTCCGTGATTATCCGATTTTTAACAAAATTAAAGAGCGAATTTTAAGAAAATGCGGAAAACGAGAGACAGCAACTTCCCTGATAACTTGTTTATATCTTATCAATTTCGATATGGGTAATGGTATAATGGATTGCATTCTTTCATTGAAATGCCAATTATTATTTGTTTTAACTGGTGATGATTTATAAAATCGACACGGTCTTCCGTGTTACATTCAGAATGAAATTTCAAGTCATTTATTCATTTTTTCTCCTTAACGCGCATTGAATATTAAAACAATTTAACAGAACTATATAAAACTATCAAAAATGAAATATGAATGAAAGATTTGCGGAAATGGCATATTTATGATATTTGATTAAAGAAAACTGGACAAATGAAAAGTAAAACGCTTACTACAAATAAGAGAAGACAAATAACAAGGCGTGGAGACAAACGTTGAAAGACGAATGTTGCTTGTCAAATAAGTGAGGTTTCCAAATCTACGGGATGTTAGCTCAATGGTCAGAGGTCACCTCATTATTTTTCGATCTACGCTGTTTATTTAACGGTCATAAAATACTAGAAAGTCAGCTATCAGTTGCGATGCAAAAGCGACAAGATAGGATTAAAACATCATGTTAAAATTCATACTAATGACAACAATTCATACATACATGTTCTGAGATATTTTAAGCCCTATGCAGAGAGATTAAAGAATTCTTTTTTATTGCCATCGTTTGATTTGAAGAACTTTATAAAGATTAATCAGTTGGATTGGTGGAGTACTGTTTATATTGTCGAAAATAATCTGATGATAATTATAAGAAACGCTGTGGATTTGTGTTAAGTTATAATCCAATTGTTGTTTACAATCCAATTGTAGTAATGACTATAAAATACTTTCCATTACTCTCTTTATAGGCAGAAGTATACAAATGCATACTGGGATTTTTTTCCTGGCCAATAATATTGGCCAGTTCTCGGTTTCATTTGACGTAGTCCCGGTCGGTCAGAACACTACGTTCGCTTGTCCAAATCTACGATTTCGTGTCAATACCAATTCTTAGTTTATGAACTTTTTGCCATTTTACAGTTGCTTTGTCTTATTACTGATAATTTGCCTTGTTTTATATTATTGTTTGCTTGTTTTATATTATTTTTTGCTTTGTTCGTTTCTTTTTATTGTTATTGTTTATTCCAAATTTTATCAATTTTATTTGTTGGACAGTTCTGTTATTATCATCATGGCTACTCACTCCATTGTTTATCTATTACGTTGCTCGAGGAGGTAACAGGTCAGTTTTAATCAGGAGAAATGTTGACTAATATCGGAGAGAGAGAGAGAGAGAGAGAGAGAGAGAGAGAGAGAGAGAGTCTCAGGGAGTCAAAGTCGTAGAGTCTCTCAAGGGACGGAAGATTCGTTATACAACATTTTTTGCAAAGTGATTCTTTGTGTTGAGAAGTGTTGCTATTAATTACGGGGTTAAGAATTTTTAATTTTTGGGATGTATGATAAAACATAGGCGGTGTTTACTATTTGCAGGCGATACATATTTTATTATTTCTTTTTTGTATTCTATGTAAATTGGCTCGAAAAGGTTAAAGAAAGTTAATTTTATTTTTTATTATGGGTGAAGTCGTTTTGACTATGTATGACATTATGATTAGTTGTCCATAAGAATAATTTTATTTGGTCATCAAAGTCATTATCATCTTCTACATTTCCTCTTTTAAAGAACTTTGGATAACTGTCTGATTGTTCGAACTATCAACCTATTAGTCATCTACCTCAAAGAACTAGAGGTTCTAATCAACTCCGAATTGGTAAAGCATCTTATCTCGCAGCAGAGTCTTCTTCCAGACAAACAATATCGCTTCCATTTCTCTAGTTGTATTAACGGTTATTACTGATCAAGCTTTATATAAGAGTGGCGGAGCTCGAGCTGTTGTTTTAGATATCTCAAAAGACGTTTGACAGGGTTTGGCATGATTGTTTTCTTGATGGATAATCGTGTTTCTGACCGAACTCATAGACCTTTATGCATTAATGTGGGTATCCGTAAAGATCGATTCTTGGACATACATTCTTATTTTCGTCAACAACCTCAAAGAGTTGATCAAATCTAATGACTCGGCTCAAAGCGATGTGAGTTCTATACCTGGCTACAGCAGAGGCGATCAAAAGCTTGGAGAGTTGAGTTAAAGGGAGATCTGATATTGAGACATCCGGAAGAGGCATAACCCGTGGAACTAGAACAATCTACTTCAGTGAACTAAATAAAAATTTCAGTTCGAGATTCTAATCACCTGAAGAAGGCCGAAGCGTAAAACGGCCGAAACGTCGTGAATATGGCAACGAACATGAGGACAACAGTCGAAACATTGTAAATAGTGTAAATAATTACACTACCTCATCTCAGAAATATAAACAGATCCTGAAGAAGGTCGGAGCGTACAACGGTTGAAACGTTGTGAATATGGCAATAAAGGTGAGTACAAGAGTCAGAACAATGTAAATAATGTAAATAATTACAATACTTCTCAAATATATAGACGGATTCATAACGCTGTAGAATGAAAATAAACCTTGGATGTTTTTCACAGAGATTTAAATGTATGAATACCAACATTTGCGGAAAACCTTTTTAGTTCTGGAAGTGGTAAAAATAAGAAAAAAACGCAAGTCAAAAGCCGTAGATCTGTAGGTCACAAATAAGTCGTTCACACAGCGCAGTGAACAAGGAAACTTCCTGTCCCATTGTTCGAGACACTCGGCTTAGATGCAAGTGGGAAAAAAATCTGTGATTTGTTGACGTGGATCAGAAATTTGCATAAAGTTCTCTGTCTAAAGCGAGAAGTCACGTAGATAACTCATGCTGTACCTTGTTTTGACAAGGTATGTTATCATTTTCTTCACCACGATATATATACATGACAAATAGCACGGATTTGTCCATATTGAAATGAAATAAAACATTTCGTAAAAATGTGAATCGGTTGAAGAGATATATATCTATAAATTTATATATCCTTGATTTTCTTCTTTTGATTTTGGGCAGTGATGGAAGACAATGATGGAAGACATTTTGTTGAAGGTGATGAAAGCAGTGAAAACTATAACTGCCTTGGATTCGCTAATGCAATATACCGAAGAAAATGTCTTTAACTGATAGCAATTCAGAAACATGATTCAATCCCTTTCGTAGACAAAGATAATCGGAGTGAAATTAATAATTCTGGTTGACAGAATATCTAATCTTACCCTGACAGAGAAGTGGACAATGACACAAAACAGTGAGGCCAAGGTATTGAAATTATTGATTGTCCTCGGCCCGCTGACAAGATATTTCATCATTTTGACATCATACAAAAATATATACATCCCAAGTGGTAACTGTGAGTTTCAGTACATTCATTCAAATAAAGAAAAACGTTGACGCCACTAGATGTTCGCTCTCTCTCTCTCTCTCTCTCTCTATCTATCTCTCTCTCTCTCATTCATTGTTATATTACGCTCAAATATATACATTATCTTTCGGTTATCACTGATTGAAGCAAAATCTTTCGAAGTCCTATAGAGTAGAAGCTATTTTACAAATACTTGGAATAAGAACACGACAGATTCATAATCCCGAAAACATAAAAATCTATAGAGGTTGCACAAGCCATGAGTTCCAAAAAGAGGTTCAATCAACATCAAACTTCGTTTAGAATAAACAAATACAGAAATCAGACATCCCTTTCAAAATATTTCTGGCGCTTAAAAGAAACCAATAAAACACCTACAGTAAAATGGAAATTAATAAGAAAAGCTAGAACATGTAGGTCATTAAATGACTCATGTCCTTTGTGCATACATGAGAAACTATATATTACTAAGTTTATAAAAATAAAAATTTACTGAATCAAAGAAATAAAATAACTATTCTTTGCTGTCATTATAAAAAAAAAATCCTTAAATAATATATATAAAAAATGGGAGCTACATATATTTGATATGAAAAAATAATTTTAAATAATTTAATTAATTCTATTGCATTTACTTGATTTGAAATGAAATATAGTCTATTATTAATTATGAGTAAAGGTATTTTAAAATTGTACTTAAATATAACGAATTCTAACCCAAACACTCCTTTTAGAAAGAATCTTTAAGTATACAAGTACGAAAAAAAATGCGGAAAAAAAGTGGCGAAAAACTTTTTGTCGTTAATAATAAAAAAAAACAGACGACATGCATTCAACGGATGTCAGAATTCGTTGAAAATACACCCCAACCTTCCCTAAACTTAACCTCTTTTTCGAACGTAACTCATAATTGATACAATAATAGTTAATAAAAATGAAGACGCTACTGCCCTTGTCTGAAAGATTGGATTCCTCTGTATCCTTGGAAACAGGAAATTATGAACTTATATGGGCGTTTAAAACTCAGCAAATTTAAAAATAAGTTATTCCAAAATTCGCTTGAAGATGAAACAGAACTAATGCTTTTAATTTACTTAAGTATTTAGCTTCAGTTTTTGAAACATAGTTATTACTGTGTAGCTTAGAAACCATATTTTAAATCAGTTAATTTATTATATATATATATATATATATATATATATATGTATGTGTGTGTTTCTGTGTGTGGGTGTCTAAGGTTTTAGTATCACCTGACAGGTTTTCTTTTGGTCACATCAACAATTTTCTATATATATATATATATATATATATATATATATATATATATATATATATATATATATATATAGAGAGAGAGAGAGAGAGAGAGAGATGTGAAAATCTAAAATTATTGATTGTCAAAAACTGTTGTCATTTTTTCTCAAACATGGGATAGCTGCTTTATGTTTTTAGATATGCTGAACGTAGATCAATATTTTCGTTACTTAATTCAAATTAAACAGTTGATCTGAAATATTCATTGAAAATATTAACGAATTAATTAAATCAGCTATGTATTAAGTGCACTGACAAAGTGCTAAAACATAATTGTTTCGTTATGTATATGTGTGTGTGTGTGTGTGTGTGTGTGTGTGTGTAAGTCTCTGCTCTCTCTCTCTCTCTTCCTGACACTGTCCGAATTAACAGCGAGTTGAATCGAGAAAAAAAGAAACAACAGCAGCAAGCGTAAATAAACCTGATGAATCGTAAACAAGAGGCTTGTTTATGAATCTGTCAGCAAATCCAATTCTCTTCCCGCCAATATGGGGCCCTGGCGTGCGTAAAGGAAGGATCGCACACTGAGATAAGGCGCTGGCAGACGACATTTTCCGTCTACCCGTTTCCCGTTGACCAGCATCTGGGGTGGTCTGTCACCTTTCCATTTGAATTAGAAAAATTGTGGAGGGTGCATTAGTTTGCGAGGAATTGGCTTGTCAAGATGTTATCCTTGTCTATCCATTGGAAGATGAAGCCATGAAAAACCGGGTCTTTATTTATTTATTTTCATCTGCAAATACCATTATATATATATATATATATATATATATATATATATATATCTGTGTGTGTGTATATAAGGAATTATGACTGAGCAGCTTATCTTCTGACGCCAGTTAACTCCGTCCATATCTTTTAAAAACAGGTATTCGAATGCTTATTTTCAAGTCAGGCATTTGAAAAACTAGCTCATATGTATTCTCTCTTTTGTATTATATCACCTGAAGTTAGTGCGTATTTTGGTAGCAGTCCCTCTTTTATACAAGTTTTACTGAAGTCTACTAACAAAACACTGCTGTTAAGCTTGCTATTATATTTTCTTTGCATATGTACAAGAGATTTCTTTTTGGGACAGTGTGCGTAAGAACTGTACATATGATCTTTAGATCCGAGCGCTTTTGGCTAATCTATTAGCCATTGTCAAGAATATTTATGTTTAAACATTAATATGTAGATTCTTTTTAGCAATACAAACGTTATATATATATATATATCAGCAATTTGTGGCCGTGTTCATAAATAATAATAAGAGTAATAAAATAAGATTTTATTTATATCTTATTAATAATAAAAAACAAGAGACCAAATCTGACGTAGAACTATGCTTCAGGAAGCTAAACACTTTCCAAAAGAAGCTAATTGTTATACTTGACAATATTTCTTCATTCCGCAGAAATCTAATGAATCTCTAAGTAAAATTGGTTTCAAAAATTCAAACTTATGGATTTATAGTCGAATTGTTCACCTGATCTTAAATTGATTTGCATCTTGTGAACATTCTGAATATGAAGCTTTACATTGCTGATTAATTGGCGTCAACAAAAGATGAAGTTTGTAATGTTATTCTGCTTTGTTATGCATATTCTGTTTCAAACGAAGAAATACACCAACTCACAAAAGCAATTTGTGAGACAACATTCAGAATATGTAACAAGCATTTCGCATTAAAGTTGTCTTAATTTCGTTGTAATGTCAACAAAGTTACAGTTTCAACGTTTCATCAATGCTTGTCGTTGAAAACCTTGTATACACCTGTAATTATAATTTTTAAATTCCCTCAACGTTTTTTCGACTTGGCAAAAAATTCATAAAACTCTTCGCAAAATAAAAGTAACATGTAGTTTAATTTAATTTATGCATATGTGAAAATGAATTGTGCAATATTTCTGTGAATCCATCTCTAAAAATTAATAAAAAATTAAAAGTGGTTAACAATGTGAGACGCTATCTATATCTTCGAGAGGGTTCTGAAAAAGTATTTACAGATTTTAGCAGCAAAAATTAACTTTATAGTTATTTTCCAGATCAGAATTTTCCAGTGGCATTCCAATGCATTTAGGCAATTGTTTAATTTTAAATCCCTTAAATAGTAATAGTAACAGATACGATAAGTGGTTAGTAAAAAAGTAGAAGAAAATGAATGATATAAATATCATTATATTTATGTTAATTCCTTTGTACTTGGTTCATGAAAATCTATGTTCAAATCAGAGTCGGATAAAGTTACTACGCGGCCTGCAGCTAAGTTATAAAGTGGGGCATAAAGTAAAATGGAGGTAAATTTTAAATCGTAAACTACCGTATATACTTGCATATTAGGCGACCTAAGTTTGAACCTAACGACTATAGTAAATGGATATATAGTTTGGTCAAGGGTATAGCCAGGGCTAGCAGTACATACGCTAATTTTATATCTTGTGCATGATGCGACCCACTTAAAATTAGTTTCAACATTAGGTCTTCAAAAGTCACATGATACGAAATTCTATAGGGTAATTTATGATATTTACTAACCTATAGATAGTTCCCTCTGTGTTCTCTAAAAATATTTTCATGGCAACTGCTCTGATGGTCTACTTTCACTGGCACCCCAACTGCATGAATTGAAGCGTACTACTAGGTTGGCATCTCGGTCCCAACCTTTCACTGTGGAAACAGTTAAATGTAAGCGCCTCTTCTACTCCAACAGCTTCTTCTCTCGCACTTCTCAAGAGTGGAATTCCCTTCTTCTTAATTTCTTCCTTGATAGCTCTAATCTTCAAATATTCAAATGTAATGTCAATCGAAATCTTCTGATGCCTTGATCCTGATCCCCGTCCTTCCCTCAAACACCCCTCTTTACTCTTGCTCTCGATCCTCTGTAACCCCCTTGCGTACTAGTAGCACTTCCGCCTTGATTGGGTTGAAATGCTTAAAAAAAAAAAAAGAAAAACTTTTTCGACATAAAACACAAACCCAGAAAAATCTTAAAAGGAATTTAAAATTTAAAAAAAATTCCCTAAATGCGCTGGAAAATTCATGATAAGAATTCTGACCTGGAAAAAGGCCGTTTTAATAATACAAAAGAATAACTTACTCACACAAGGGTTCATTGCATTGCAAATTACGATTAATATAAAACAGGGCTACTTCAGATTATCACCTGTTCTTATTAAATTAATAATGAAACAATGTGAGATAAGTAAAAATATATTATAGTAAAAACGTGTTGAACCTAGAGACAGGATTTATAAAATAAGTAAATATTTAACTTCTTTCAGCTTAAAACACAAACCCATAAAAATCTTATAGAAATTATTCTAGTGAGATATTTGAATTGATTTAAGGGATTATATCGAAATATAATGTTAGCTGAAATGATGAATAATTAAAGATGAAGCTTCCACGACAGCATTAACCAGATCGTAAGATGCTGATTTCATCAGGTAGATTGGAAATATTTAATTGCAACCTCTTGAAACTTCAGGGCTTATAGCATTGAGTACTAAGTTAATCAAGCACTGATTCAAATCCATGTCGAGACTATAGTCTGACACTGACTAAAGGATCGCTATAACATATTTCCTGTTATCTCTTGTTAAAAGATATACTTTTTCGTTGTTTATTTTATAATTGTCAATAGACAAATAAATAATGTTTTAGCTAAAACGTCTGTCAAGGACCCATAAAACATAATATTAAAATAATATCTGGAATAATGATAAGAGCTTTACGAATTTTCAGGCTACTTGATAAAGAAACAAAAGAAAATAATTTTAAATCCTTCCACTAGCCTCGTTATTTCACATAAAATTAAACAACGCAGGAAAATTCATGATAAGAATTCTGATCTGGTAAAGACCGTTTTAATTATAAAAAATAACAACTTACTCCGATAAGGGTCCATTGAAAATTACGATTAATATAAAAGAAAACTACTTCAGAGTATCACATGTTCATATTAAATTAGTAATGAAACAGTGTGAGTAAGACTAAATTAGTAAAAACGTGTTGAAATCAGCTGAAATCAAATATTTATAACGATACAGTTAAAGTAAACCTGAAGCTTTTAACTGATTCACGTGAATCACATTTTGTTTTCCTAATGTACATCTTTTTTTAAATAAATGTATTTTTCTAATGACATCAATCCATCGGCGAAACATGTAAAAATAGAAATTTTTCAAATTGTCTTATATATTTACAATTTCGGAGGAGTTTCAAAATATACTTATATCACTTGACTGCAGACTGCGACTAAGCAAGCAAAGCTGTCGTCATTCAGTATTGATCATTCAGTATTAATACACTGCTTATATATATATATATTTATATATATATATATATGACCGCCATGAAAAGACAAAATTTATTTTTATTACCCCTCATGATGATAATAGCTAACACTGAAAAATTGGCTAGCTAACCGGTTTCGAACCTCGCTCAACAGAGCTAAATCGAGGTTAATAAATTATAATAGAATTATCACTAAAATGAGATGGACAATATGTATTGGAGAAAAAAACATATTGCTTAGATGAAAATTAGTTGGATGCCCAGTACGAAGTCCTTCTGTTTGAACAGAGAGGGCTTCAAAGATAAAATGTAAATGGCCTCCCACACGCAAGTGGTAATTCGAGTGGGACTTGCTAAGAATGGTAAACGAGTCTACACTGAAATTAGTAGCACAATTATGGTTATTTATTAGCTGCTCTGCGATGGAAGACCCATATGTATTGCTGAAGGAGTGTACTTAAGATTGCGGATTTTCGTTGGAACGTGTTGCTTTATTCTGACATCCAGCTTTTGAGTCGTTCTCCTTATGTAGTGTAAGCCACAACTGCATTTAAAGGAATGAATTAAAGAACTATTATGATATGGAGGGAGAACGTCTTTCCATATGGTCGGAAGGACAGGCTTGGCAGAAAAGATGACACGAGTACCACAAGCCATATCTTTACACCATATCTTTATATATATATATATATATATATATATATATATATATATATATATATATATATATATATAATGATGTTATTTTGTAATCCGGATGGATAATTCTAAAGAGGATATAGATCCAGAGAGAGCTCAATGTAAGAATAGATCAAATGATAATTATGAAAGCAGAAACTTTAAACCATGGATTTTAAAAGTCTCCGTTTTAATAATTATATATACTACCTGCCCTCATTATATGCAATAATATGCATCGACACATGAATGCATTTATGTAGCGGTTTTATTTATATTCGAATGTAATATATGATAGTAATGAATTGTCACTCTACTATTGTACTGCGCACTATTTTTAAATTAATGCTGTAAACGTTTGAATCTATATTTGATTCGTTCTCATTTCATATATATATATATATATATATATATATATATATATATGAAGTGGCCTGATGATTGTGTTTAGCATGAAACAGTCTGTCCCCTCTGAGTATTGATTTCAATGTTCACTTCAGGAAAGGAAACAGATGTCTTTCGTAGTTTTATCAAATTACGATAACACTGTTTACTGGAGTACAATATTTTCGTGACAGATCGTATTACATTGGCAGCTGTTAGACAAAAAATTGAAAATGCATGCGCTGCAATCCTACTGGATACTTTGACCAGCGTTGCCCAAGTGGTAAGATCTTCTTGCGAATAAATTTTGTCATTGTAGAATCCACAGTTTGTCTTAAAATAACTATACATCTTTTTTCCTTACTTGAAGTGTGCATACATTTCTGCGCGGATATATATATATATATATATATATATATATATATATATATATATATATATATATTATAAATTTATTAATTTAAAATATGGTTTCATTGCTACAAAAGAAATTACGATGTTTCAAAAACAGAAACTAAAATTTAAATTTAATTATAGAATTAAATTTAAAACTTTTATCTCTGATTCATTTTCAAGCGATTTCTAGAATGACTAATTTTGAATTTACTGGGTTCATTAGCACAGACAATCTTGATATTATTAGTTATCAAGGTTACGGGAAATTTAAATCATTATTAATATGGGGTGGTAGGGTATTCGTTAAGGTTAATCAGGTTAAATTAAGGTAGGGTAGGGGTACCTGTTAAACAAATGATGGCATCCGTTTTTCGCACGTTGTCTGTTATTTTTATTTATTAACATAGAGTTTTTTGGTATCTTTATTTTGTTGTTTAATTTCTAATTTTAAACACAAAGATTTTCTCAAAAGGTTCGTTTGAATATGAGTATATCGTATTTTTATTCTTTCAAATTTATTCTCTTAATTTTAAAGTATTATCTCTACTTTTAATAACTAATAGACTGTACTTTTTAACAAATAAATATATTAGAATTACTTTATTATTTAAAAATTATTATTTAAAGATCAAGTTTATATATGTATGCTTCATTTTTCAGCTTTTTATCATATTTAATTAATATCTAAGGAAAATCTTTGACAGTTCTGCAGAAAATAGCTATTTCATTTCTTTGATTAAGCAAATTTTTATTTTTCATATAATTAACAATATATAATTTCCCATGTATACACAAAGGACATGGGTCATTTAATGACCTAAAAATTCTAGCCTTTCTTATAATTTCCATTTTACAGTAGGGGTTTTATTGGTTTCCTTTAAGTGACAGAAATATTTCGAAAGGGACATTTGATCCCGGTATTTACTTATTTTAAAAGAGCTTTGATGTTGGCTAAAACGCTTCTTGAACTTATGTCTTGTATGTAGACTTTAACTTCGTCTGGATCCTCAATAGATGAGATATTGCATTGGTACATACCTGATTTAGTGATACATTTATTATTAAGCGGACAGTTTTGATGATTTCTACAATTACATAATTTTCCTTTATTTTAATTATTTTTATTTTACTATCTAAATTTTTATAATTTTGGTGTAAGTGTTTACTCAAGATATTACATTATGTTCCTTTATAATCAATTACAAGTTTTCCGTACAACTGTAACTTAATTTTAAGGTATTTTTATTAAAAGTTTACTGTCTTTAGGAAAGTGTTTAACGATTAATACAAGGAATTTTTGTCCTAATTTACTTTTTACTCTTTGGTTGTAAGGGGGTGCATACCAAATGATTTTTCTACTTCTGTTTTTTCTATGGTTTACACTTTCATTTTTTATATAATTGAGTTTTGGGCTTTTGTAGCTATTATTTTTAGAGCCTTATTATAGAAATTACTATGTTGATAGAAATTTCCTCATTTGCTGAATTTGTACTTTTCGATAGATAAAGGTATATGTTTAATTATAAATGGAGGATGATTAGATTTAGGGTGTATATACAAAGGAATACACTCTTTTTATAAGGTGTGTAAAAATTATTTAGTGGATCTAATGTTATATCAAGGAAGTTTACCTTTTTCAACTTAATATTTACAGTAATTTTCAAATCCAGGCATTTAAATTCCCTGTATAATAGTTTTCTAATTTTATCAATTTTAAAGTTTGTAGAATTTTTTATAACCATAAGTCCATCATCTCTGTACAATCCAATGTCACTTATACTAATTTTACGATATGCAGTAAGATTATATAATATAAAAGACCAATGAAGGCAGCGGATTCTGCAGAGTCCAATGATTCCATTGTGATGTTGAGGTGGTGATTAGAGTTTTTAATCCATTGCTCATCATTATGAATGAGTACCAATTTTTTTCACATTCATAATTATGTTTTTCTCTACATCTGTTATGTCCGAGTAGTGGGTAGGAAAACCCATAGCATTCGTGAAAAGTTTCTTTGATATGGATTGGTAGAAATTTTCAATATCAAACTGTGTTAGTGTACACTTAGTTTTGACTTTGATGTTAGTAAACGAATTAGTTCTTTCAATCCTAGGTAATCCTTTATCTGTTAGTTGACCCTTTCTAGAGTTTTTTTTTTTTTTTTTTTTACTAATTTTGCCTATTTCAGGTCTTGTTGGGTTGATAATCCCTGTAGTTGGATTTGCTTCAAAATCTGGTTTGTGATCCTTTATGGTTATGCAGCACACTTTTTCGGTAAGTTTATCTACCCTATCACTAATCTTCAATTTATCCGTAATTTTTTACTGCTAATATTAATGTTTTCCTCCATATTACGCTTTTATTATTTGACCTTTTTATAGTTCTTATTTAAATCATTAGGTTATTGTAGTCCGTTGCTGTTAATTTGTGAAGATTTCCTGTTTTATCCGATTTCATCAAAATTTTATCAGTTGCGTTAATATATTTCACTATTTCATCTATCTATCTATCTATCTATCTATCTATCTATCTATCTATCTATCTATCTAGATAGATAGATAGATAGATAGATAGATAGATAGATCTGGCGAGTTCACCCCGGTTAATCTGCTCATATAAATCTGAGGTGAATTACATGAGTTTAACATCACTCGATCTAAGGAATCTTGCGTGTACTAGAAAATATTTGATAGAAGACATTAACGATTGATCACAGCGAAATGTCTGATCATGTGTCCTTAGCAAGTTAGTTCAGAGTCCTTCAGATTCCATTGGATATGGGAGCTGGATAGCTAACAGAGTTCCCCTGGTAACATAACAACACCAGAACAACGTTTCATCTCGGCTCGTGGATTTATTAAAATGGACCCTGAAGGACTGGTAGCGACTAGTGTAGTCCATTTAGTCACCTTTGCACTATATATATATATATATATATATATATATATATATATATATATATATATATATATATTAAACTGTGCAGCTTATATTTTATATCGTAAAGAAACAATTTATACAAAGAATTAAATAGCAATGTTAATGTGATTAATGATGAAATCACTTCGCTAACAGAACTTAATGAGACATTAATTAACTATCAATTCCTTGAATAATAAGATCCTTATATTCGTGTTGTTGTTAGATGGAAGATACATGCCAAGTACTTTTGACATTTTGAAATTGTCATCTTTAGTTATATATTTGTTATATATCTATAAATAAATTAAAAAAAAATATCTTTCGGTCAACGCATATTTCGTCTTAGTGTTTACCTGTGTATGGGAAAATTGCACTCTGAAGATGGCAATTTGAAATTGTCAAAGGTACTTGTCATGCGTCTTCCATTAACGTCTCATTAAATTCTGTTAGTGAAGTGATTTCGCCATTAATCACATTAACATTTCTATTGAATTCTTTGTATAAATTGTTTCTTTATGATATATGTCTCTCTCTCTCTCTCTCTCTCTCTCTCTTTCTCTGTGTGTGTGTGTGTGCATGTCTGAGAATTAATGGATTTATTTGTAATCTAAGATTTTTATTAATTCAAACGTTATTGTAGTGGATACTAGTATGGCGATTTATTTTTATTTTAAACAGTGCGTATTACGTTTATCAGCCTGCGCATTCGATAAATATTAACAAAGAAAATGTACTTCCCAAGGAGGATCGAACCAGCGTCTCTCAAGGAGAAACAACTGTTTGATACGACATGCTTTACCGCTCGGCTACAAAGTGCGTCACAATTCAAGAATAATACCAGAACAAACGGTGTTTTCACCGACAAAGGCGGGCCCAAGTTCTCACAGCTCGAGTATCTATTTGATATTTTTCATTTTCATATAAAATACCAATGACAAAATGTCCTCGTAAGAGAAATTTTCAGGTTAGCTTAAAACAAAGAAATAGTTTTCACACATTTTCTCAGTTTTTTGTAGTTGATGACATTCGTATTTGTCTGCAATTCATATTCAAGTGTTCTAATTTCTGAAGTGAAATTTCTGGTACGAGTGTAGTATTTTTCGCTCATTAGTAATTCCATCTCCAAGTACTAAATTAATATTTCTTTTTGCCTCAGTTGCATTGTTTTGCAATTTCAACCCGAAATTGCAGGCATGCTCGATCTACGATGGGCATAGTTTCAAGAGTGAAAATAAACACTGTTTCTGAGGAATTGTCTCGGTAGAACGTGACTTAAAAAAGGCGGATTTACATCAGCAAATGATGTACTCACCTATTTGTTCTTTATAGCACTACATTCAAATCATTGTAAATATGATACCATATGTAATACTAAGAAACAGCTACATTTACGGCAACAAACGAGAAACTAGACATCGATTGATAAAATGTTGAATTAATATTAATTCGACATTTCGCATTTACGGGATTAAACGGTACGCTATAAAAATATGCATTATTAAAGCCATCATTATAGCAACAAATCATGAATCCAAAAATCTGGCCTCTTCAGTAACTCATGTTGTATAACCTAGCACACCCACTATATATATATATATATATATATATATATATATATATATATATATATATATATGTGTGTGTACTAAAGATAACAAATCCGTTTGTATATAATCCAACTAGATCCTATTTAAATAAAATATTAAAACTGCTCCACAAAAAGAATTCAATTTATTTATTATTACAGAGCAAATAATTACTAAACAATAAAATCTCAAATTACCGCATATGAGGAATAGCCTATTTCAGCAGACGAAACAGAAATTTAACTGTGAAAGCTAAAATAAAAAAAAAGACACCAGTCAAAAAATTAATACAGAAGTTATCCATTTCACTATTTCAGTCAGACGAACGGTACAAGACTGGGCTCAGGGGGTCTGGGGAGGATGGAAAGTATTTATTTTCAAGGGAAAATTTTTTATAAATTTAACGTTATGAAATTAATATATATATATATATATATATATATATATATATATATGCATGTTTCATTAAAAACGACAGACAAGATAGTACGATTAAGCTTTTTATGCTTTTTATTTAATTTTTCTTCTGTTCGAACAAGTGTGTTCTTTTTTAGACACTTAGTTTGTAGAAACTGTCCAAAGGTTCTATAATTCCAAGCGCTTTTGGCTTTATTTTTAGACATTATCAGGGATGATTTTATTTTTTCAGTTTAATTATGTGCCTTATATGTATGTATTAGTGTTATAGAGATGTTTTATTTTCCGAAAACACTTAGCACATTGTGGTCATGTTCGTAGTTAATATTATTAAGTGTTGGTTTTTTCTTTTTTTTTAACTTAAAAATGGTGATATATTGTAAGATTCCTGGTAGATTTTTATATTGTCACAGTGTGGGATAGTCAAGGACAAAGGTGATGGAGACAAAAAGAATACAGATGAATTTTTTCAAATACATTCTTTCAAAAATTATAGATACATTGTAATTGTCTAGTCATTTTAACCAACGAAGCTATAATCATAGCTTTACAAATTGATAATAATAATAATAATAATAATAAAAATAATAATATTAATAATATTTGACATCAGTATAATGAAATAACATACAGTAAAAAATAAAAGTAATTTTAATAAAAAAAGAAATTTTATAAAATTTAAAAATTTCTAAAAATATGCATAAAAAATAATTAAATTAATTAAGAGATAAATAAATGACCATTCTAAGTAAGTAAAACACCTTTCTTAGATGTTACATTTAATCTCTCCAATAACACTTTCAAACCCTTCCAAAAAGAAAATCAAACCCCCATATACATCAAGGCCAACTCGAACCACCCCAAATCAGTTATAAAACAGATTCCCAACACAGTCAACGCCAGAATCAACAAACTGCTTTCTAGCTACAAAATATTTAATGTAAACAAACTTAAATACAATCAAGCCCTCAATGAGATCAAATTCCAGCAAACATTAAATTATCAAGAAAAACCGACTGAAAATGCACCAAATAAATCCAAAAATAGAAAAAGAAAAAATATATGGTTCAACCCCCCACCCTATTCTGCAAATTATCTAGCATTAATATAGGAAAATTCATGTTAAAATTAATAGATAAACAATTTAGTAATAAGAATACATTAAATAAAATCTTTAATAAAATGGACTTGAAAATTAGTTATGCTGACCATGTTTGCTGCAGGCTCTGAATAGGGAATCCAGTGAAGTCCGTAATCAGAGAAAGTAGTGGTTGTTAAGTAATTCTTTAAGTCTTCGATATCAGGTTGGCAGTGCAGACAATTTGGGAGAAAAAATGGCTGCATTTATACACGTCGCATTGAATATTTTGAGCTTTCTGATTGGTTAACCCTTCTATTGGTGAACTATAAAATGAGTCAGCTCATTTAGGCTAGCTCACTAGTACTTAAATACCCCAAAAAACTGAAACAAGTTATTCCTTTGTAAACAATATCGAGAAAAATTATAAATTCCCACAATAATAATCTGATTAAAGAATTTCATATCGATCGAATACAAGAAAATACTTCTACCTGTAATTGCAGGGTTAAAACTGAGTGCCCAGTGGGAGGATTATGTTTGACAGAAAATGAGGCCACAATATTCCCCAAAGTAAATATGAACCAGAAAAAGTTTATATTGGAATATCCGCTGAAAATTGGAACCATCGCCATTTCTTCAATAACAGATTCCTCAAGAATCAAACAGCACTATCTAAATGTTATTGGGATATTATGGAAAACAGCTTCACTCCACAGTTGAAATACAATATTATTTCCAGGGATAGAACTCCTAAAAACTTTAGAGAAATATGTGACCTCTGCATTAAAGAGAAAATAATATCAAATATAAATAATAATCAAATATAACAGACCTGATGAATTACTGAAATACCGTAATGGAATCGTCTTCAAATGCAGACATAAAAACCGGTTCAAGATAATAAACTATACCTAATTTTGTGGGGAGACTTGCCCATGGAAAATATGTGTTTTAAATTATCAAGACCCCAAATAATACCTAGTATCTATATTCGGATTGAGGGCTTAGGTTAAACAATATATGTGTAAAT
>CAHIKZ030002777.1:1117500-1135000 GCA_903632075.3 Acanthosepion pharaonis
CCATTACGCCGCCTCGAGGTGTCCAAAATCTCTCTGTATATATACCAATGCATGAAAGACAAAATATATAATTTTAACATTTATAATTTTGCTAAGATTCATCGAAAAAAACAAAACCAAAAAATCTGAAGAACTTACGAGAGAAGCCAGTGAAATCTGAATTGTCACCGATCATCCGTCATGCGGCTATTAAACTGTTATAATTAAAATAACAAGCTCTGTAGTTGTTGAAAGGAATGACTCCGAAGGCAGACATTTCGGTATTGGTTAGATGTCAAAAGAATAGCTTATAGATAAGGTGTGTCACCTCACATGGCGTCATGATGGGTGAGACCGACCGACACATATTTCAAACCTTGCTGCCATAAGCGACCCTGCAGATTAGGGTGAGAGATCAGCTGTGTGACACAGGTTTGTTTCGGTTCGGTGAAGGAGAAAACGTGTAATGGCGTCGATTACGCCTGGTGACAGGGACTTTTATTAACTGTCCTTTTAGGTGTTCATTCTTACCCCCCCACACACACACAAATAACAAATAAAATTACCAACACCAATAATAATAATTATGAAAACTCAGCAAGTACATAATATTAAGTCAGCAGCACAAATGAGAAAAATGAAAAGGGTTATAAGAAAGGTAAGATTGACCAACATAGAAATATTTCACGAAGCTTGTGGTGCAAAGAGCATAGGCTTAATACATGAAAACTGATTTTAAGAAGGCATCACAAGAAGGCGAAGACGTACATTGAAAGTGATTTTACAACGGTAGTTTTAGCGGTTAGGTTTTCATAGAATCGACTAAAAGTGGTTAAGTGGAGTTCAGTGATAATATTATAGGCAATAAAGGCATAGATGCTTAAAATCAATGATGGTTTGAAGGTAAATGCAGAAAATTACGATTAATTCTAGGAAAAAGACATTTTTGAGTGTTACAGGTTACAACCAAGAAACTTTAATCTAAATCGGATAATCATATAAGATAATTATGGTACATTTTCTGCAAACCAGATTATTGTCGACTTTACCAACAAAGTTTTATAAATAAAAGATTAATGGAATCACTCCTGATATTAATCCAATAGAAATGTGTCTGTTAACGAAAAACAAAATTCAGCCAATAAAAATTGAAATGTTAAAATCAAAAGACTTTACAGTTTAAGAAAATCAATAGCTGAAAACCCAATGGATGTTTCAGATTGTCTAGCATCCAATATTAACATCTGAAAATAATATTCATTCTGGTATATGTAATAGTGTTAATTAAATACATATTTCTATGCTTTATAAACTTTGAATCACAAATAAAATTCACGTAGTTTGTTGGCATAATAAAATCTAACACGTCCAAACAAGTTATAAATATATTTTCAGAAAATGAGGACAGTTAATGTAATATATAACTCAGTGTGTCAGAAAATGTTATTTTTAAAAATATTTTTTATTGTTCAATATATGTATATATATATATATATATATATACGAATTAATATATATATATATATATATATATATATATACATATATATATATATATATATATATATATATATATATATATATATATATATATATATATATATATACGAATTACGATATATTTTATATGACACCCAGGTTTCTTATAACCTGTGTTATATAAAGATATATTAAATTCGTATATATATATATATATATATATATATATATATATATATATATATATATTGAACAATAAAAATATTTAAAAAAATAAAATTTTCTGACACACTGGGTTGTATATTAATATCTTTTGTTTCATCATTTCAATTAGAAAATATCAAAATAAAGAATAACTGTGGGTTTGTTAAGATCGGAACACAAGATTAACATTTGTAAATAATTTTCATATAACAAAATACAAAATATAAAATATTAGAAAAGAATGGAGTGACAGACGTACAATTAATAAAAAAAAATTAACTGATATTGAATGTCAGTTTCAAAAAAAAATTAACTGATATTGAATGTCAGTTCAAATATTTGTGTTTCAGGAATTGGAAGTTCGAAGTTTCGTAATAAGTTGCTGTAGAATGTTCACAAAATTTGGCTGTTTTTTCTTCTTCTGCAGTATGAAATATAGAATTCCAGAATAACTTTTGTGATACATTTCCCCTTGTTTACTTGGATTGCATCGCAAAAATGAAAACACAGTGATTTCTCAGTATTTTTTGGGTATGATCTTCTTTTATCATTTACCCAGTGAAATAGACCCAAATTTTCCAGGACGAAATTTCCTTATTCTCGACAGAACAAATAATGAAATAGGTTTGTGGGTGTATTTCTCATCCCTTACGATCGCATGATGAATGCCTATTGTTCTCGCGAACTGCTGTCATAGGAGATCACCAGGAAACTAAAATCTCACTAGTATGTCACGTGAACCTAGTTGACCGATTCTTACTTCGTTTCTTAGGATGTCAATTCTCAGATAATTTAAGAGAAAATATCAATTGATCCCAGAAGGAAAAACCAGTGATAGTTGTGTAAAATTTTCACAAGCAAATAATATCTTAAGACATTGATACGAAAAATTCAGTTTCGTGATGGGTAGTAATACGTCACTTTGTTGACATGGTGCTTTTTGACATAAATGAATCTGAAAAGCAATGTCTTAAAACTGGAACTTTGAAATTGAAACAGACCCTGCTCCTTCCATCATATCGGAAAAGCATAACATGCCACGATAAAAACAGCCTGTCAAAGAGTGGTTCTCAATTGTAGGTGTGTGACCAATGTAATTATTTATGAGTTCGTTTGATCAGGAACACAGTTCCTTAAGGGACATTTTGAACTCATAGATAATGTTTGTTCGTTGTAATTTTGACTTAGCTGGTGTGTTGTTATTCTTGATGATGCCTTAAGTTTTTTGTAGTAGATAATTAAATGGATATTTCTTATTCGGATAGATTGGGGAAGTGTATGTCTTTATAATTTTTCTATGTGATGATTCATCTTGTTTGTAGTTAATATGCATTTGGTTTTCGTAGAAATATTTATGTAATTTTTGACTGTATGTTCACTATCATAGTTATTTACTTCGTGGAGAAATAGTATAATTTGGTGGTCAATAAGATGGTTTAGGGAAACAATTGTTAATTAGTGTCTGTTTTACATTATTGAGTTTTTTAAGGAAGAGTAGTCGAGAGGATAAATTCTGTTGTGCTCTTTTTAGGAAGTTTTTATTGCTGCTATTCTGTATCTGAGTGGGCATTCACTTTTAAAGTTAAGGTGGCAAGAGTTTCTGCTAGTGGGTTTTTATATAATGAGGTGATAAAAGTGTTATTAATATATTCTACAAGAACATCTAAGAATGGGAGTTTATTTTTTTGACTAAGTTCGTAGGTAAAGTAAAGGACAGTGCTTTTCTCAAATGTGGTCTTAAGTGTTTCTATTTCTTTAGTGTTATTTGCTAAAATAAAAATATTGTCTATGTAGCGAACATATATCTTAGGTTTACAGACCTGTTTAAATATTATATTTTCTACATGGGACATATAATAATTTGGAAAGCATGGGCCGAGTGGATTTCCCACACTAAAAACATACACATAACGAACACGCTCAATTAATCTGAAAAAATAAAATCATCCTTGATATTGGCTAAATGTATAGCCGAAAGCGCTCGGAAGTATAGAACATTTGGACAGTATCTACACACTCTGTGTCCCAAAAAGAAAGCTCTTGTGCGAGCACAAAAAAAATTAGATAAAAAGTTTAACCGTAGTACCTTGTCTATCGTGTTTAATGAAACATGCATATATATATATATATATATATATATATGTTGAGAGGTTCTCCCCTTTTTACACAAATGGACTCACCCAGTATATACATATACTGCGGCTACGTGAAGACCCGAGAGAGCAAGACCGAAGAGTCGAGTCGAGTCCAGAGTGACAGAGTAAAAGGTTGTAGGTAACCGGAAGTGTGAGGGTGAGGTGACAGCCTTGTAGGAGTCACAGTGAGCGAGCACGTAGACTCAGTAAGAAGTCATACAGCGATACTTCAATACCAAAGACTGTATATATATATTTTGCTACTAACCCTTATTCCTGGAACTACTAACCTGCTTTACCAGTTTGTATTATTACGTTAATACATTATTTTCATATATCCATTCCTGGCGTTTGTTATTTATTGGTACCGGATTTCAACCCGGAATCCACAACAATATATATATATATATATATATATATATATATATATATATATATATATATATATATATATCAGCAAAACTGAAATATGAGCACAGAAAAGGCTGTATTTTGCACAACAAAGATTTATTAATCATATAGAAGGAACATAACAGGAAATTCTCAGATCTAAAGTCTGTTAATAAGTAAGATACAGGACATGGACTTATTGATATATTCATGCATCTTTCTCTCCCTCTCTTTCTTTCTCTCTCTCTCTCTCTCTCTCTATATATATATATATATATATATATATATATGTTTTATTGGGTAGCGTCGAGTAAGTTAACAGGTGTATCAGAAAACTGATGATGATCGACCAGACTTTATTTATGTCGTTCTAGTCAACGACGTATGAAGTTGGCGTCTGTGTGTTTTCTTTGGAAAGCAATTTGTCAAATCTTGGCATCTGTTTTCGTTTTCGAGATTTTTATTGTGAACACAAAATGGAAATTTTACGAGAAAAATAAAGCAAAGTGATGAATAATTTTCGGAAAACCTGGAACATAAGGAATGAAAGGCAAACACAACAATTTCAGGAAATGAATCTTTTCACTGTAACACACTCAAAAAAAAAAACAAACAAACATGAATATTCCTAGTCATATATAGTTCAATAATATATATATATATGTGTGTATGTGTGTGTGTGTTGCGTTAACGTCATCTTGTATATAGATAAAGTATAAGCTTCTTTGTGAGAGCCTTTGTATATGTTCTTTAGTATCTACACATTTAGACATGCATTTTGCTGTTATTTTTAATACCCACACATTAGTTTGCATATATACACACAGATCCATAAACCGCACATAATGAGGAAAGAGGGCTTAGAGAATTTTATACTCAAAGGACACATTGCTTTCCTCTTTCTTTCAAGGGAGCGAGAGAGAGAGAGAGAGAGAGAGAGAGAGAGAGAACAGCGAATAACCTACTTAACAAGCTGGTGTAAATGAATGATAGAAAACAGACGAGGAGTGATAACAAAAAAACAAACCTTAGTCAGAGCTACAAAAAACAAGAAATTGTAGGGGGTCATGATCGCCAACGTTCTGAAGAGACATGGAACATGGAAGAAGACTGTCGGTTGGATTTAGGCAGATAGACACATACACATAATCATAACGACGAGAATGTGCTGAAAAGTCCTCGGCCTGTTACATTTCAGGAAATGTAACTAAAGAAGCAAAAATAAAATTTGGAAGAAAAAAGAATTCTAGGTAGAGTTGAAAACTCGCCCCAACTCCCGGTATCTATGTGCAAAATGAACAAGTGCGTTGAAATTCAGGTTGGTGTAGTTTCTGTTCACTTCGCATGAAGACATGAATATGCTTCTCACAAAATGCCAGGTGACGTCAGTGTTTCCTCTCTGTTCATGATGTCATGTAATTCAATAAAACTTTTAGCGGGGGGCTAGACAACGCCAACATGCAATATATTTCCTCAAAACCCCTACTATATAGTGAGAAAAATCTTTACTAAAATATTCATCTAATACAAAGCCGAAGAGTCAATCGAGGTAGAGGGTTACTGATTGAGGTTGGTGTATGGACCTAAGTTCAATGCTAACAGTTTTCTTAACTTATGGTTACATCTAACCAATTCAACTGTAAATTTGATGA
Organism: Acanthosepion pharaonis; assembly: GCA_903632075.3. Lineage (NCBI taxonomy): Eukaryota > Metazoa > Mollusca > Cephalopoda > Sepiida > Sepiidae > Acanthosepion > Acanthosepion pharaonis. The sequence continues at coordinate 1,123,340 of CAHIKZ030002777.1, forward strand.
GAACTCGACTCCAGTCTAGTACTGAGCTCAAATTCCCAAAGTCTTCGTGTATATATTAATTCTATACGTGTACAAACTTTTTTTGGATATTTTTTATTCTACAAGGTGTTTCGAAAATCTGGACAGATAGATAAAAATGCACATTTTTAAGAAATTAAATTTTTAACAACATTTTATAGATTTGGAATATTAGCAAATAACATTTTCAATATGATTCCCATCATTTGTGATGCAATCATTGATGTGCTTTGTAAGATTCACGTGAACTCGATGCAATAACACGACATTGCCATCAATTTAAGCACATTCACTCTTTATGCGTCCAATCAAGTGTGTTGTATTTGTGATTTTCATTAAGTACACTTTCTCCTTTAGCATACCCAGAAAAAAGGAGTCATTTTTTTCTTCTTTCGACAAAACCATGTTTAACTTATGGAAGTAAAAAAAAAATATAGTTAATGAGATTTTCTAAGTTTACCAGAATTTAGGCATACCCTGTATATAAATTTCATACCAAGCCAGCTATACTCGTATGAATATCTCTGAATATCTATTTCCATATTTAGATCATAAGGATATGATATGTATGAATAACCAAATGGAAAATCGTATGTGACGGGCTTCGTATATCAAAAACACTTCAGACTAAATAATTATATGTATATATATATATATATATATATTGTTATACATTATTTATATAGACACAAATATTAAAGTAAATGCTCTGTTTATAATAAATAGTATTAACAACATTTAGCGGCCTGAATGTCCGAGAAATGTCATAGAAAATATGCGTCCTCCGACAGTTTGTAGTTTAAAAGCAGTAATTCAACATTGCTTACCAGACGCTTCCTTCGTAGCTAAACAAGTATAGCACGTTAGATTCAGGATACAGCTTCGATTCCTGTCGGAAGACTCATATTTTCTCTGAAATTTATCGGATATTCATGTCGGTAAATGTTGTTAATAATGTTTATTATAAACAAAACAGTTACTTAAATATTTGCGTCTATATAAATAACGTATAACAATAAAATGCGTTAAAACAAATGTTGGACTTAGCCCATTTCATATTATACACAGACACGCATATATATATATATATATATATATATATATATATATATATATATATATATATATATATATATAATAATAATAATAATAAACTTATTAGTCAGAATTGAATTAGACGGGGAAACTGTACTAAAAAGTGCTCAATACACATATAAAGATATATAAAAGATACTAAAAGGTTGAAACTAAGGGAGCGGAATAAGGCTGATCTCCTAATATATATATATATATATATATATATATATATATATAGATAGATAGATAGATAGATAGATAGATAGATATTAGTGGTAAATATACACATACATATGCAAAATATATAGATATATATACATAGGTGCATACACATATATGTATATTTTTTGAATAAAAAATTCCGAGAGGATAGAATCCAGGTAGAACTCAATGTCCAGGACAGAGTATGTATATAATGGCTTAAACACTATTATTTCCATGGTCATAATTTATTCCCATTGGAATCGTAAATACGATCAATTCATCAGACCTACAAATTCAAAAGAAAACATTTGTAGGTCTGATGAATTGAATCATTTACGATTGCAATGGAATAAATTATGACCATGGAATATTAGTATATTTAATATATTTATTATATATATATATATATATATATATATATATATATATATATATATATATATATATATATATATATATACAGTTTTAAAAACTAGGAATTTATTGATTTTAATTTTATTAGTCTCTAAGGCCCTTTCAACCAACAAGTGGACTTTAGGGGAAGGAAATTCCTTAGTCTTCTTACTAATAATATAGTCAATAACGGCTGGTTCCAACAATGATTTGAAGATTTTGGAATCAGTATGTATAGGATTAAGGAAACCTTCTCTCAGCCAGCAGAAAGAATTTGTAAAGTCCCTTAATCTGTTGGGGGATATTTTATTTTAACTGTCCCTCGCTAATTTATTTACACGTTAGTCCCCTCCCCTCGTTACAAGTATATAAACTTGTTTGTTATTTTAGCGTGTTTCCCTCTTTTTTTGCTCTTTATTTTCGTTACTGTTCTTTTCGTTAATTAATGATCCAACGATTGTCTCCTGATGAGATGTTGGTTGAAAGGGCCTTAGAGACTAATAAAATTAAAATCAATAAATTCCTAGTTTTTAAAACTGTATATAAATTTTGTACCTCTAAACATTTGTATATATATATATATATATATATATATATATATATATATATATATATATATATATATATATATATATATATATATAAAATTATCTATTTAAAATTATAACATAAATATGTTATAAAATCATTACAAAAATAGCCATTTTGTTTCAACACCTCTGGTGTCTTATCAAGTGATGATGTTGAATGTAGATTGTAGAATAAAGGTTTTAAAAGGTTCAAATTAATTAACCACCCCTCGTAAGGGGAAACGCTGTCACATGAGCTGAAATGACCAATCAAAATACCAGTATACGAGAATTCAAAAAACTTGACAACGAAGTAAGGTTATAATAACTATTAAATTCTTTAAAGTTAGGTTTATACTAATTATTGTACGATAAAATTTGAAATTAAAATTAAAATCTACCCATTTCAAAAATGTCAATTTAATCTATATTAAGTTTAAAATTTTAAAATTATTGAGGGGAAAAGAAAAAAATACGTATGTTATTCTATTCATTTTGTTTCTATTGAAATTAATTTGGAATAAAAGTTAATATCGACTACCCTTAATTCAATGAGATACAAGTGTATACATGAGATTATGACATCTTGCGAAAGACAAAACAAACACAATCAGATTATAATACATAAGCACGCAGACATATTTAGATATATATTCACACACACAAAAATGTGACGAGCCAATAAATATTTGCACGACCTTTTACCAGAAAAAAAAAAAATTAAACCACACGCATACACAATGAAATGTGCATGCAATTTACTATACACAGACACCGACATTGACATAGACACATTGATATAACACTCAGATTGGAATTTATTCCGTATACACCAATCATATACTTGTATATATATATATATATATATATATATATATATATATATATAAATATAGAATATATACATATACAAATGAAAATGCCTATAAAAGAACAGTTTTCCCGCCTTAATGCGCGCTTGACCATGTCATTCCAACATAAAAGGAAAAATTCCATAGTGGATATATTTTACGTTCTCATGAACTCTAAAGCCTAACTATCAGCACAACTGTCATTTAAACGCAAAAGGAAAAAAAAATCAGTAATGAATAGCTGCGCATAGTTTTTTCCTTACTAGTTGACCTTTGATGATGATTTCCAAAAGAGATGGAAAGTACTTTGGAAATAAAATTGATATCACCGTTACAGTGCATTTCTTGCATCATTTGATTGTAATACACGGAAAAATATCCGTGAATATGAACGGATTATGGTAAAAATATAGAGAGAGAGTCGTCCGCATACAAACCTGTTTCGCTCTACCACAGCTCATCATTGTGGCTAGACATTCGATTACTTCAAGTCGGGATCGAAACTCTACCGATTTGGCACTAGTCAGAGATTCTACCCCTATGCTATCGGCGCACTGTAGAGAAAGTGAAAATTTTAACGTATTATATATGTGGCGTATACAAACGCCTGGATATTAACTGGTACAAAATACCTCACAAAGTATATACTTTTGAAATAGACAGAATTATATATATATATATATATATTGTAACAGTTGTATCAAAGTGGGAGGGATAAATATCCAAGCCACCGCCCTAAAATGACGTCTGGCGATATATTTTGTAAACTTGAGACAAAAATCGGGTTGAGTTTTCGAAAATTATTGTTACGCTAGAAAAAAATAAATCAGTAAACTAAAACCGATCCAAAACAGAAAAACTAAATTTGATCAAACAACTCGTTTCTTTGTTTTTTCATTGGTTTTTCAGTTGCCGTGTCAAAAGCCAAATTTGGAAATAGTAATATTGAAAATTACAAAGGAAAAACAAAAGATTGCGAGGACAAGAAAATTGCGGGTCACTCTTCAGAAAGTAAGTTCACGATATACAAATAACCGATTATTAACTCCTTGATTTGGCGACAGAACGTCGTGTGATTAATCAGTGACTTTTGAAAAAGCCACCTGCAAAATGCCGCATACGACGATCCAGATGAATGCTTTGAGTTTTGTGGAAATTTGCCCATTTAGAATCAGTTAATGTAAAATGAAAATGATGAATGTAAATACAAGACTTTGTTCACAAATAAAGAATTTTTATTTAGTACAGTATAAAATTAAAATGAGATTCATTAATTCATGCCTGGATGTAGAATAAGATCAATTTTAGATGAGGTTAAGTACACAGGATCTCCCTCAGTCCAAAACACCTCACCTAAAACCTTACTGACATTTTGAAGGCAAATTACATCATGCAAAATATATATATATATATATATATATATATATATATATATATATATAGAGAGAGAGAGATATGTTTGTGTGTGTGTGAGTGTGTGTAAAGATTCCTTAATTTTTTAAATGGCAATTTTTATTCCGACATCGATGTTTCTTAGTAAAATTTCCTGTCATTAGGAGTAATCGTTTTTTGGACGGTATTTACAATTATTTTTTTTTCTTCACTTTTGTTTTAAGTGAAAAAAATTGAAAAAATTGAAAATACCGTGATGGCTGAAAATTTTGCTAAGAAACATCGATGTGAGGATAAAAAATGATATTTAAAAAATTAAGTAATCTTTTCATAAAATATCATTAACGCTCTATTTTTAATATTATTTTAATATTTTTAATATTGATCGATCATATTTGCTCACGAAACGCATCTTAGCTAAGTCGTATAGCACGCCAGATCAAATATATATATATATATATATATATATATATATATAAAGAAAGAAAGAACAGTAAGATATATAATCCGGTGTTCTTACAGATATTTCTATTTTTACAAAATAGTGCACAATGTAAATTTACAGAGCATTAATATTATAAATTAACTGATTTAAAATATGTTTTTTTCGCTACACTGTTCTAACCATGTTTCAAAAATGGAAGCTAAAAGCTTCGAATTTAATTTTGTAATTAAATTAAAGACATTAGTCCCATTTCATCCTCAAGCGAATTTTGGAGTAACTTATTTTTAAAATTATTGGGTTTGAAAGGCACTGCAAAAATTCATAATTCACGTTTCTAATGATACAGAGAAATCCATTCATCCAGACAAGGGCCGGTTGCGTGTTTATTATCACTGTATTTTGTTGTATCAGTTATTAGTTACGTTGGAAGAAGGGTTTTCGTTTAGGTAGGGGTAGGGATGTTTTTTTCAACGAATTCTGACATCCGTTAAATGCATGCCGTCTGGATCTTTTTTAAAATTTTATTGTTAACGGCAAAAAATTTTACGGCATTTTTTTCTATTTGTACACTTAAAGATTTTTGGGGGTATTTAGGTTAGAATACGTTTTATCTAACTACGATTTTAAAAAATGTTTTCACTTTTAATTTTTTAATATATTATATTTCTTTTTAAAACAAGTAAATGTATTAGAATTACTCACAGTATGTAAAATTATTTCCACATCAAGTATAAGTATGTATATTACCAGGTCACAATTTTTAAAAAAAATTATATTTAAATATTTTTTAAGTAAAATTTATGACAATGACGGCAAAAATAGCTAATTCATTTCTCTGATTTAGTAAACTTTTATTTTTTATAAACTTAGTAATATATAGTTTCTCATGTAAGTACAAAGGACATCTTCTAGATTTTCATCTTAATTTCAATTCACTGTAGGTGTTTTATTGGACTCTTTTAAGTGCTTGTAGTTAGTACTTTGAGAGAGGTGTTTAGGTTAGAATACGTTTTATTTAACTACAATTTTAAAAGATGTTTAGGTTAGAATTCGTTTTAACTACAATTTTAAATACAACTTTAAAATATTTTCACTGTTAATTTTAATAGACTATTTTTTTTTGTTTATAAAACAAGTAAATGTAATAGAATTAGTTACAGTATATAAAATTATTTTTTCACATTAAATATAAGTATGTAAATTACCAGGTCGCACTTTTTAATTTTATTTTTAAATATTATTTAAGGTAAATTTTTGACAATGATGGAATAAAATAGCTATTTCATTTCATTTATTTGATTCTTTTAGGTTCCAGAAGTACTTCGAGAGAGATGTTTGATTTTTATATTAATAACCTAAATGAACTTTGATGTTGGTTGAATCATTTTTGAACTCATGGCTAGTGCAACCTATATATATTTTTTATGTTTTCAGGATTTTCAATAGAAGAGACATTGCATTGGTATACTAATGATTCCGCGCGACATTTATTTTGTAGAGGGCAATTATGAGGGTTTCTACAGTTACATAATTTTTGTTTATCTTCATCAGTTTTTATTTTTATTTTTCCATTGTCTAATTTTTTTTTGGTTTTGGTATAAGTGTTTATTTAAGATATTAGCATTATGGTTTTTAATAATTTTTCTAAGTTTTCCGTACCGCTGTAACTTAATTTTAGTGTGTTTTTATTGAAAATAGTATTAGTTTACTTTCACTAGGAAAATGCTTGACTATTAATGCGAGGAATTTTTGTCCCAATTTGTTCTTTACGATTTGGTTGTATGGGGGCGTATATCAAATTATTTTTCTACTTCTGTTTTTTCTATGTTTTCCATTTTCATTTTTAATATAAGTTAGTTTTGGGTTTTTGTAGCCACTATCTTTTAGAGCCTTATTATAGGAATTGATATGCTCATCGAAAATCTTGTCATTCGCTGAATTTGTACTTATTCTTTTTCGGATAGATAACGGTATATGCTTAATTATAGATGGGGGTTATTTGATTTAGGGTGTGTATATAAAGGATTGGTATTGAGATTTTTATAAGGTGTGTATGTATTTTTATTTACATCTAATGTTATATCTAGGAAGTTAACTTTTTTTAATTTAGTGCTAACCTTAATTTTTAAGCCCATGCATTTAAATTCTTTATATAATACCTTTCTAATTTTATCTATTTTGAAGTTGGTTGAGTTTCTAATAACCATAAGTCCATCGTCTTTGTACAAACCAATGTCAGTTATATTAATAACAAGGTGCGCTGTAAGGTTGTATAATATAAAAAGACTATGAGATCAGAAGACTCAGCTGAGTCTAGTGATCCCATTGTGATGTTAAAGTGGTCATAAGAATTCTTAATCCATTGCTCACCTTTATGTATCAGTAGCGATTTTTTCGCATTTACAATAATGTTCATTTCTTCTTCGGCAATATCCGTGTACTGGGTGGCAAAGTCCAACGCATTCATGAACACTTCTTTAGATATTGATTGGTAATAATTTTCAATATCAAACTGCATTAGTGTACAATCGTTTTTTTTTCTTTTATGTAAGTAAACCAGTTTATTAATTCCTTGGTATTAATCCAAAGTTTCAGGATTATTTTTACTTTACTTTGTTTATTTACCCTTTCAAGGATCATTTTACTAATTTTTCCAATATCCGGTCTTCTAGGATTTATTATCCTTGTAGTGGGATTAGCCTCAAAATCTTGTTTGTGGTCCTTTAAGGTTATGTAGCATTCTTTTTCATATAGTTGACCTACTCCATCACTGATCTTTAGTTTATCAGTGATTTCTTTACTGTTAGTATTGATATCCAGAACTATGTTGAGGTCAATATTATTCGCTTTTTTGTAGTTCTTATGTAAGTCCTTATTTATTAGGTCGTTGTATTCCTTTATGGTTGTTTTATAAAAGTTTCCAGTTTTGTCGGATTTTACTAAAATTCTATCTGTTGCGTTAATGTCTTTTTACTATTTCATCTAGACGTATATATATATATATATATATATATATATATATATATATATATATATATATATATATATATATATATATATATATATATTCCTCGTCTTGCTGAAAAAGGACACAGGCGATATTAAAAATCTTTCTTTTGTGCTTCAATTTAGTCAAAATATTAATTTAATATATAATAAATATCATCAATCTTATTGGCAATATTGTTATCATTTTCTTGTTTTTTCATTCCTCAAATCTTATTAACCGTCATATATATATATATATATATATATATATAATATTTTAACAATATTGTCTTAACCCCCAAAGAAGCACTATTCATACGTATAACACAACCATATCCGCACATATACTTAGTCATGGTTTTATGAAAACTGAAAATGAACAATATATGATCAAATTATCTTGAAACTAGAAATTGTTATTACCTTTGATGGCTGTGCGTATCGTGAGTAACAAGTTCCATGTATGTCCGCAACACTCCTTCCCGCGTGGATTAAGATTAAATGCCATTGTCGAATTTGAGGTTCTGTGGTCAATTATCGCCTGAATGTGGTGGCTCCGATGAAAGCCGTATGTATTCCAACCTGTCTCTACATAAGCACATATTAACCAAGAGTGGTAACCGATAATTTCACCCTCAACATGTAGACTCCGAGCTCTCCTGATTTAAATTACATAGATTATTACGTCTGCAGCATGGCCGAGGTGGAGACCAACTCTTGGCTCCAGAGTATCAAAAACTCACTGAAGATCGCCTTTTTGGATGTGAAAGTCAACATAATGAACTAGCTAATTCTGGCATAGAGTCGGCCCAAAATATTGTCTGTTCAATAGAGAACATTCAAAGTATTTGTAAGAGATTTTTGAATGCTTATAGAAAAGTTGCACATTATGTAAGCAAATTAGAAAATGAGGTAATGACAAACCTAAAAAGGAGAATCTGGTCCTAGTAACAGACTTTGTAATGGCAGGTCAACTGTTGCTGTAATTCAGAATAATCCCTAACAAAGTGGTTTTCTCATAACTGCTCACAGAAGAATCTCTCTTGCAAAATACTATGAAAACTTTTGTTTTGATTTATTTTTAAACAAACATGCATGGGTTGCATCATAAAATATGCCACCTGCTGAGCACGTTATCATCAATAAGGAGAGATATTATAAACATGATGTATTGCCTCGTATAAATATAGAATATCCTGAAGATTTTAACAATGGATGATCAATACACATTTCATTGTGAAAAACTGAACTGTATATTCATTACAACAGTATATATATACATACATATATATATATATATATATATATATATATATATATATATATATATATATAGTATGTATATATAAGAAAAAACAAAACCATTGATAGCACCAACGAGCAAGATTACCAAGACAGAGTAAAAACGTTTGATAACGTTTAATCCTATGAAACGAAGGTGCTTGTCGTAACCCATTTTTCACGCTCACGCGATCTTCAGACAGCATATGTGTGTGTGCGTGTGTCTATAAATAATAAAGTTAAGAATCTGTCACACAAATATTATAGAACCTTTCCTGTCGTGAATTTACACTTCAATTTATTGAAAAAAATATATTTGTTTATTCAACCCATAAAATCCAGTATTAATTGTGAAAATAAAAATCCAGTATAAAATATATGCATCTATAATCCAGTATTATAGGTTTATAAAAAAAAAGCCACAATTAATTATCGCTTTATTAAAATCAAATATATATTATGTTTCTACCATAATAATGATAATAATATTAATGACTACCATCCCCCAAAAAACAAAAATACAAACTAGCATAGTAAAAAAAAGAAGAAAAAAATAAATGAATTTGAAAGAAAAAGGTAAAAGAAGGTAGGAAAATAAAGGGAATGAAGAAAGCAAGAAGAGAAAAACAAAAGGATATTAAAAATAGATAGGATGTATCCAAAAGGAAAGACAAGAAAGAAGACAAATGAATGACAATGAATAAAAAAGAAGCCAAAAAGAACATTAATAGAAAGTATTGCGATTCCGATTGAGAAGTCGAAAAAACAAGTGGAAAGTAAAAATATATATATAAATACGTAAAGGATATTTCTGTGCACATAAATAGAACAAATATCAATTCCAATTGATTGGCACAAAAAACCCCTCAAAAAACTGTTGAACCTTTTACCTATTGATGTATTCATGTATAAATGTTTACACATACTTAAGAATGTGTGTACAGATGTACACACATTTGTTGTTTCTTTTTGTATTTAGCAAAAGCAAATCGAAAACAACAAATATGAAAGAAAATGAATTAGCTTTAATTTTGAATATATACATTATAATTTGTTATTTGTTAACGAATGATATGCGTCTATATTTGAAAACATGCAAAACTGTTTAAAACTATTTGATGGTTGAAATTGTCAACACATTCAATATTTTGTAATCATTCTGACACTTTGAAAATAAAAATGCAACTTTTTTCCGTGAAAAGTCGATTTCGAAATCTCATTTCAACCATTAAAATAACGTGTTTATCATTGATCTCAAACTTTGAATTTTCACACAATGCTCAGAGCCTTGTACTTGCTATGGCGGTAAAAGAAATAGCATAAATCCGAACTAAATAAGTTCTGTTTTTGATTTGATTTTGAGGAAAGCCGTGTCTATGCCAGCCCGACATTGACAATACTACGGAAATCAGTTAGCCCAATGAGGTTTGGAGAAATAGAACAGACAATAATGTATCTATATGATTAGATATAACTTTGACATATTTACTAGGAATGTCTATATCAGATCATCGCATTTTTAGGCAGGCTCATGAACTTTATAATTTCCGAAAAAATGAGTTTCTACGTTTTTTTTAAGCGATTCACCCCAAGCAAGGCGGGAAGCCACTAGGACGCAAGGGGTTACAGAAGATTTGGAGCAAGATCAGATAGGAGTGATAGAGGAAAGGATGAGGAGAAGGATAAGTGGATAGATCAAGGCAACTGGAGATGTCCATTGATATTACATTTGAATAGTTGGAGATTATAGCTATCAGGGAAATTGGAATAGGGAAGTGAGTTCCACAGGCGAGAGGTGCGAGATATGAAGCTACTGGAGTAGAAGAGACGGCTACATTTAATAGTTTCGACAGTGAAAGGGTTAGAGTGGGATGCCAGCCTCGTAGGGCGCTTGAATTCATGGAGTCTGGGAACCAGCGAATGCAGCTCCTCGGAGCAATTACCATGAAAGTATTTGTAAAAAAAGACAGAGAGAGGCGACGGCGCGCTTAGAATCGCCTTTACAATGAATCTGATTCAGGAGAAAAATAATACACTAAATGAAAGATTTATGTTTATAATGTTGAAGTTGCATTACTATAGATCAGAACCTTCTCATAACTCTACTGACTAGGCAGTGATCAATACAAAATGTTAAGATTTATTGTCATATAAGTAATTTAACAACACATCATGAAGTAATGGTTAGCAAACTAGCCTAGTATACCTTTCCCAATATACTGAGTCTGGTCCTTTAATAAAAAAATTCGAACTTGTGAACTTCTACCACATTGAAATAAGTAAATATATATACCGATATCTGATTTGAGATTGGTCTCATCTGAGATATGTTTACTGCACCTATAGAAAATCGAACTCGCTTCGCTTGTTAACCATTACAATACGCATTATACAATATAGAATATATAAAGAAATAAGGTCTAGTATTTGTTCAGCTGTATTA
>CAHIKZ030002777.1:1137500-1147500 GCA_903632075.3 Acanthosepion pharaonis
CGTGAGAATGAAAGGGGGACAACTCACCCACGAAAATGTAAACAAAAGAGCATAGCATGATGAAAAAGACGCCGAACTTGACGAAAACAAAATTTTATCGTCTAATGTTCATATTATTATTAAAGAGGAAAGATCAAAGTATTTTGGGGGTATTTTTTTACATTTTTTAATCGTTCCTGAAATTTTCGTTAAAAATATTGGTTTTTTTTTGCTAAAAAAAAAGGACAGAATCATTTTCAATCATTCTTTTCGATTTAAAAGATTAAAATCTTATTTTGATATTCTTTTAAAAATCAATTATCATTTTTTCCAAACTGATTTTAATAAAAACAGAAATTATACTGTTTATTTAAAATATTTTGAACCAAGATTAACTTAGCTTCTGCGCCGAAAAAATGTAATTTGAAAATAAAACAAAGCAGGTCATAACCTTTCGCGTCGCTTGACGATTGACGAAAGGCACATTCATGACGTTTAGATAACTTACGGGAGGAGAATTCTTTCTACGGATGGAAGGAAGTGAAATAATTTAAGTGAACAAATTATTTACCTTGTTACTTTTAAGGAAAACTTTCAGCGCTCTAATTTTTTATTTTTTTATTTTTTTATTTTTTGTACTTAGCTTTCATTTTTACGTTTACGATGCTTTATGGAAAATATAAAGAAATTAAAAAATAAGACTGTTAATAGTGAGATTAAATTTCATAAGAAAAAGTTATCTAATTAATTTAGGTACCTTTCTTATGAAATTTTATCAGAAGTGTACATAAAATACTATAATTTTATGTACATTTATTACATTTTACTGTGTTATTTGTATTTCCATTCATTTTACTATTTCATTTATGGAAAAATGTCATAACTGAGATTAATATAAAAATAAGATCATATAAATTAAAGTTTAGCAGGAGTTAAATTTCATAAGATGATACTGTTACTTGTAGGTACCCTTCTCAGTTGAAATTGAAAACTCAAATTAACTTCTCCATAAGTGTTTCGCAAAAGTAAAGGGCTTAACAGCGGAGAACAATGCTGAACTCAAATAATGCAACTAAATTGTATTCTGGTTGGTCTTCCGTACTTGATAATTACTGTCCGACAATAAACTCAAAAATTACATTTCTTAATGACCATGGCTAATCTGATTGGTCCAAATTATACAATTTTCAAAGCGCTAGACAATGACAATCTCACACGAACATTTTGAAAGGTTGATGTTGCTTTTAAGTTTTAACTAATGTTAAAATATTTCTTAAAATTCAATTTAAACATTTTTTAAAAATATTTTTAAAATTAAAGAAATAAGAAATAATTGTATTAAAAATTCAATTTTCATTGAAAAAATTTTTTGCTTTCAGAAAATATTGTCCATATTCATAAAAACAAACTAAAACAAATAAAAGCATTTGAAACTAAATAATATATTTGTTTTATTGAGTTTTTTATGTTACAATTCACAGCTGATTTTCAGGTACGTTGGCCAAAAAAAAAAAAAAACATGATTTGCATTCTTCAAAGCCTTGTGCTTTTAACTATTGTAATCACTAAAACCGATGGTCTCTGAATTTCTAGAGTTTTCATAAAAATTAGTTATGGGGGTGTTAATAAATATAAAAAAATATTTCTGCCATGACTTTAATAAAAAAAAAAACATATTTATAATAATTTCGATCATCTGTGAATAGTTTCTGAAAGTTTCATTAACATCTGACAATTATTTTATTTTGCAAGATTTTCCAAATTAATGTGTAAATACAAAAAACGCGCTAAAAATTATCTATGTTATTTACTACCCTTGTTGCGACAAAGAGAAACAAGGTTTTTAAATCAAAATTTAGAATATTCTAAAAAGATGGAAAAATTTTTAAAAAATTAAAAGAATATTTAGTCTATCCTCTTCATAAAAAACATAAGCATTTTGACGATAAAATTTTGTTTTCATAAAGTTTGGCGTCTTTTTCATCAGACTATGCTCTATGTTTTAGCGATTCCGTGGAGTGTCTTAGGTTAAAAAACCCAGGTTGTTTATGTGTGTGTGTGTGTGTGTGTGTTCCTTTATATATGGGATCGGATTTCTTACATTTTTCAGCCGATAAAACAAACATCCACTTTTTTTTTTCGGCAGGTAGTATTTCTTATAGTCTTGTACACTTTTTTCTTTATTTACATTCAGAATGATTTAAAAATTCTATTTACAAGACAATTGTTTATAATAAAATTCTATTGACCAATCGATAGACTCATAACGATTGTAAACAATGTTTTTGTTTGAATTTGGGTTTGACCAATTCGTAAAAAAAAAAAAACTAATTTATTTTTCAGTCTTTATGATGGTCGATACTTGATCTATCTCTTACTGTTACATCCCCGGGCAACGCTGGGCTCTACTGCTAGTATATATATATATAAATGTATGTAAGTATATTTATATATACAAATGAAGAATAAAATATAATATATACACTAAGACAAATCCACATTATAACTAAAAACGTTTACGGTTTCTCGCTTTTTTAAAATATACATTTTTCTCTCGTTGGAACAATTATAAACTTTTCCCATATATATATATATATATATATATATATATATATATATATATATATAATTTTCATGAAGCCATTTCGTAGATTTTGTAGTATGCTTAGGATCATTATCTTGTTATCATTATCATTATCTTGAAAATACAGTGGGGGAGGGAAACAAATGTAGATACGCAAACAAATCTTAAATCTATTTTATTTCCAACTAATGAATAAGCATACTTTTCATATAATGAACTGATTAACACACATGCATAATAACTAAATATGCATAGAAGACAGAAAAAATAATTTAATAGAAATAAATTCCATTCATCCATTTTAATGGGTGAGAAGTATTTTGTACAATACAAGAATGAATATATAATGTTCATGTAATACTTTGTAGAATAGCTATTATTCACTTCTACAGTAACCAAACTCTTCTTGTAGTTCTCAATTAATGACTTGCATATTTTAGTTGGTATTTTGGTTCCATTCTTTCTGGCATATGATCTTCAGATCTAGGATATTTCTTGGAGCACTTGATTGGATTTGAATTTTCAAATAGCGCCAAAGATTCTAGATTACATTTAAATCTGGAAACTGATTTGGCCATTTTAGGATATCTATATTATTTTCAGCAAGCCATTTCTTCATAGATTTTGTAGTGTGCTTAGGATCATTATCTTGTTAGAAGATTCAATCAGGACCATGTTCTGTTTATTTATTTTCAATGAAATCCTTTCGTAATCACGAAAAAGCTACTGTGGTTATATTTATTCGTTTTCATTTTTCGCGAATAGTTTCGATATTTTTCAATATCATCATCAGGGTTGTTTTTGTCGGAAATAAATGTTTTTGATTTTGTTGTTAAACCATTAGCAATTCAGGTCATGTGCAAAGTCACAAACGCTGATTTAAAAATGCGTTCTAAGAAAAATTCTTTGTAGTTGAATTGTTACAGTAGTGAATATGCTCGTGAAAACAACATTAATTTCATAATTTTAAAAATTTGATTGTAAGGGAAGTAACTTATTAATAATTGAAATATTAATAGAAACTTATAATTTAATTGTGTTTAGCTGTTTGTACTATATTCATAATTAATTATGTTAAATGTTGGTTTTAATTTTTTTTTAATAATGACAGCTTCAAAAATTAGTTGTTTCAGCATATTGTTTCCTTGGCGAAGTATACGAGTATTTTCAACTAATATTTTTCTAAATTGTTAATGTGGGCATTAATTTTTGCTAGACGTTGAACAATGGACGATGAATCATTCATATTTATAGGAACCCTCCTTAATATAGTGATTGTGATATATATATATATATATATATATATATATATATATATATATATATATATATATATAGAGAGAGAGAGAGAGAGAGAGAGAGAGAGAGAAAGAGAGAGATATACTGTCATCCACATACAGACTATATCGCTATTTCACAGCTCATCAGGCAGGGATGAAGATAAATTTAGACGTATTTATTTTTCGATAAACACGCCAGTGACTGGAGAACTCGATTCGTCTTAACGAAGAGTCTTGCATCAGCAGCAGTAATAGTCACTGTTTACAAATTCACTTTTCTCCCCAAAGAGCTCAACTGAAATAATTTTTTCAGAACATGTATATATTGTCATCTACAGACAGACTGATTCGATGTTTTATCATTTTGGGTAGATATCCGATTGCCTCAAGCCGGGATCGAATCCCGCCACACACACACACACACACACACACGCACACACACACACGCACGCACACAGACACACTCACACACACACACAATATATATATATATATATATATATATATATATATATATATATATATATATAACACTTTATAGAACACGACAGGTCTAGGAGATGGAAAACTCTTACATGAAAAGCCTGAGGTCTATTGTCTGCTCCGTCTGTGGCATTTATTTGCACCGACTGAGTGTATCAATAGTTCTGAAAAGTGTGGATGATTCTGCACAAGCCCGTCACCACTTTAAGCAAATCACTTGTGTGGGTTTTCTGGCGGTTTACCTTGATTCGTTCATTCAAGGTCCGCTGGCGAGAGAGTGAAGGCGACGGGGTCAGGTAAAGGATATTACTGGAAGGCTCTAGCTGGAGCTCTACACAGTGGCATATCGATGGGTGATGGCCGTTCTTTCACAAACCCATGAACAATTGTGATGTCTGTGTCCTCCATTGGTGACAAAACAGCCCTATTTAGGATCTGCACTGCTTTCCCTATTATGGGGAAGGGGGCGATAAAAGGAGTCCTAAACATTGCTTGCTCACACAGAGACTTGACAGCCTGCTGCAGGTTTCTGGTTATGCAATAACGCAGTCGAAACAGCAAGAAAGATCAAAAGAAATATAAGAAAAATTTTCATTTTAGATCCTGGAATGTTCTACTATCCAGGACAATGATTCTGTACCAGGGAGTAAAACAGCTCTTGTGTTTCTCGAGTTGAAGAAATATAACATTGACGTAGCCGACTATTAGTGAAACACGTCTGGCTGGCAATTCTCAATTTTGGGCTTGCAAAACTAAGATCCACCAAAACCTGGTGTTGGCTTCACCATCAAGTCAGGCCTTGCTAGCTGACTGCCTTCCTTACCTTACCTAAATGTGTATCAGATCGTATAATGACATTAACCCCCAATCTGTAGTGAAACACCCGTGTGACGATGGTTAGCTACTACGAGCCAGCCTTAGGTAGTTGCTGAAATAGGCATTCGCAGACACAGAGTTTCGAACAACTGGTTGACTCTTAAATCATCAGCGCTTCAAAGTCAAGACTTACATTTGTACACAAATTATTGGTGATTTGTTGGTTGCTGATGATGATGCTCTTGTTGCGACATCCTTTGAGGAGGCCCAACATCTAATAAATCGTTTCTCTGCTGCATTTAAAGCCTTTGGTCTTACACGCAGCATAAAGAAAACTGAAGTAGTGCACCAAACATGTCCTACTCCGAAGCAATTCTGTGGTGAGAAACAAAAACCACCAGTCTACAAATTTCCAGAGAGACCGTTGAAAGTAGAAGACAAAGCATGAACTTTGTAAAGTCTTTCACTTATCTTGGTAGCAAAGTCAACTATAGTGGAACTTTAGATGATGAAATAATGCATCGGATTGCTAAGGCTACCAGGGCTTCCGGCAAACTTCACCATCGCTTGTGGAATGAGCGGGCTATTCGACTGGATACGGAAATTCGGGTTTACAGAGCTGTTGTCCTTGCCATACATTTATACAGCTTCTGGACTCTATACAGGTACCATAAAAGCTATCAGCGTGCCATCCGTGGAGTTAACCTTCAAGTTAGGACATTTAACGAAGACCTGTTTAACAGGTGTAATATTGGAGGAATCGAGACTTTCCTTATACAGTCTCAGTTACGGTGGACTGCTCATGTCTTGAGAATGTCTGATGACAGGATACACAATATCCTAATGTACAGCCAGTTAGATCAGGGCTACAGGAATGTAGGACGCACATAGCTAAGATACAAAAAACTTGCTGAAGCTGTCAATATAACACCCTCGAGCGCTTAGCCTTGGAACGGGTAGAATGGAAGTCAACGTGTTTTATTGAACTCAGCAGTTTTCAATCTGCTAGTCTGAATCGTCTTCAAGGAGCGAGAGCAAGATCTAAAAGGCCAGCCAATCTAACAGTGATCTCATCTCACAATCCTCACTCTTGCCCCATATGCGGCCTACTTTGTAAATCATTAGCGGTTCGTAAGTGCCACTAAAGATTATAGCACAAAATTCATAACTGAATCATTTGGTTAAGTTGTCAGATCCTCATACGTCAAAACCGACGGGAGAGTCCATTATATATATATATATATATATATATATATTCCCTCCAAAAGTATTGAAGCGAACATTTAGGTTTAAGATCAAAAGATGAATGTGAGCAAGTGTCCAGAATTTCAGCTTTTATTTCCTGGAATTTCCATTTAGATGCATTAATCATTTTAGGAGAACCACCCTCTTTTTGACTAAATCCCTTTTTCAGTGAGCAAAACTATTGGGACACGTCACTGACAGGTGCTTCTTGTTGCCCAGGTGTTGCCTTTTAGATTGACTGTTTAAACATGAAATAGCCCTAAATATCTAGACTTGATTTTAGCATTCGATTTCACCTTTAAAAAGAGAGCTGTCTATGGGAGAAAAGCAAGCCCATTTGAATTTGATAAAAGAAAGAAAATCGGTGTTGTCCTTTCGACAAACATTGGGCACGTTCAACACAACAATTTGGAATTTTCTGAAAAAGAAAGAATCTACTGGTGTACTGAACAACAGACATAAAACAGATCGACCAAGAGAAATAACAGCAGTGACATCGCCAGCAACCTTAAATCAAGCAATCGACCTGTAATACCGTAGCACTGGAGCTTACATTGAAGTCCAGCAAGCCAAACCCTGTCAAACGCCTTCGAGATATCTAGAACAACAGGTCGAACTGCGCCGTTATTATATATATATATATTCAGTGATGGCCGTTTGCACGTCAGCGGTAAACCTGAAAAAACAGAAGCCCAATTGCTTGTCAGAGAGTAGGTCTGAGTGGTAAGATGCTTAACCACTTCAGCATTGATTAAAGCCTCGAATACTTTTCCGAAATATAGTACGAGACCAATAGGGCGATAGTTAGAAGGTTCGGAAGGTTTTTCAGTGTTCTTAAAAACAGGAACTACACAGTTGGCAATAGATTTAGAGTTTGGAGAGAACAGTAGCCATCTCGGTAGCACATTTCTTTAAAAGGACGGCTGAGATCCCATCATCTTCACTTGCCTTATAGGAGTCTGTTCTAGAAATGATATCTGAGACCAGTGACAGGGTTATGCACATATTATCCAGTAGAGCCTCCGTTCTAGCGGAGAAATCAGGTGTGGGTACTTCAGATGAGTCGTGTCTTAAGTTGGAACAGAATTTCCGAACAAAGCATTCAACCTAATCTGCTGTAGATGTCAGGACTTCAAATAGATTGAATAAAGGAGGGATTGAGGATTCGCTGTTTTCAACACACCCTTGCAGAGCCTCCAATGATCTCTAGAACCGAACTTGCGAGATGCTATACATTGTTTAATTCTATCAGCAAACATCGCTTCTTTGAGGACGCGCTTGCACTCATTATGAACAGAGACAAAGAGACGTTTCATGTAATCAGACGTGTCGCTCTGTTACAACCGTAAGAAGTTATTGCCGTGAGTCGATCATGCAGGTGAGAACGAAGATGAATATGATTTATCTTTGATATTTCTTTTGGTCGGATGTCCTTGGTTAGTGCGGGAGCGGAAGGACATATTTACAGACACAGCCGCATGATCAGAGTTGCCAAGAAGACAAAGCTGCATAGTACGACATTAGTCAGGGATAGAGGTAACAAATAGAGATGTAGAAGGAAGCGTATCCATCAGGGTCACTGAGGAAATTTGCGGGTATGTTCACCACGTGCGTGAGAGGTTGAGTGACTGAGAAGTTCAGGGCTTACATGCCAGCGATATCCGTGGTAGAGTGTTAAGTCCACCTGGCATGGTTGGCATTGAAATCACCGAACACAAACATATTTGCAAAAGGGTGTAAGGATATAGCCTTGACTATATTATAAGAAATACTATCTAGAACGCAACAGACATGACATGAAGGGGAACGGTAAAGAAAGAAGATAGCTGACTGAGTTTAGTAGAGAGAGACGTAGAGTCATATAAGAATTATCAGATACAACAGAGTTCATTTGCCAGATGTAGATGTTCACGGACATGAACTCCAAGGCCATACACGTGAACTATCTTCCTAAGGAGAGGATGATAGCCAGAAATCGAGAAATCAAAGGAGGTGATTAAAAAGTTAAGATTAGTTTCGTAGAGATCTAGGATGTCTGGAGACTTTTCGAAGAGGAACGATTCCACACTACAGAAGTTGGTACGAATGTTGGGGAAAGAAAGTTTGAAGGGTTTAAGTGATTTTGATGAGCTGGTTTAGTTCTATATCTTTGATTGCTTATAATCATAGTGTGTTATTTTGGTAATGAATGGTCTAGGGTAGTAGCAGCAGGCAGTCGCCTAATATAACATGTCCCGGAAGGGAACTAGCGCAGACTGCAATATAGTGTCCGCCGGAGGTGTTTGCAGGGACAACCTTTCACGCGCGACATTGCACTGCAAGAATCCCGATATTATGCGACTGTTGATCAGAGCAGCCTCTCAAATCCCTACGCAAGCGTTCGGGCTCCTAACTATCAGTCGGGAAGAACAACCAGAAAACTGCCAACCTGGTACTCTCACTATGAAGAGACGTTGCCACCATCCACACATAAAAAAAAAAAATTATGACAGCACCAAAGCCTGAAAAAAAATCATATTACATCACTAACCTTTATTGAATCCTTTCTTAAAAAAATCTAACGTATGTTTATCTGATGTAAAAACATTCCAAATCAATATGCTAAAGCCACCAAACATAATGTCTACAACACACACACACACACACACACACACACACACACACACACACACACACACACACACACACACACGAATATACATATATATACTCTCACAGACAAATTAGAAATATTATATACTTACATATATAAATTTACGGTTCTTCAGTTAGGCTTGTAATCCGTTAATTTATTTGAGTTTTGAAAAGACGCTTCCTCTCTCCTTGAATTTAGAACGTCATACATTATGCTAACGTTTGTTTAACAAGTCAAATATTCGTGAAACCTAATTAACCAATGAAAAGCAAAAATGCAAAATAAAAATATCAGAATTTCTTTTTCTCCTTATCTCATTCTCTAATGAAGGTTTAATAGAATTGAAACATGTTAGATTTATAAACGTTTTCTATTTAAAACAAAAAGTTATTCATGAAAACCGCCCTTCACTAAGACAGTTTCGATGACCAATACAGGTGATTTTGTTCATGTTTAACTTTACGTCAGTAAAGCCTTTGTATTTTTGGCCCCGTTTAACGTCACCCAAGATGTACTTAAAGTGATTCAAATTAGGAAGTTACATATTGGGGTTCTCAGCATCATATGGGAAGGATCAGAATCCTGATGTAAGGTGTACTACTACCCTTTGATCCCTGGGTTGAGCACTGTTTTCGGCACCTTTATATAGGTGAGGTTCGGTTTTGAGCCCATGCAGGAAGAAGCCAGATGGCATGATAGAATATCCGTTGACCTCGGCTCAGAAGGCAATATTCACTGTGCATACATACGTGGGCGCGACACTTGTTCCTCCGGATCATATGTGTGCTTTCATTAATCTTGCTATTTAGGGCAAAATTTAGCGTCAGATATGGCTTTAAATATAAAGTGTCCAAATATTACCTTAGAATCTAAACTGGATTTCGTCATTTTTCTCTCACAGAATGAGAAGCTCAGATACATACTAATATGAAATCTATCAATAGGTAAGTTTGGTGAGGTCAAGTTAATGTCAACATT
>CAHIKZ030002777.1:1152500-1177500 GCA_903632075.3 Acanthosepion pharaonis
TATCGAATTAAAGGGGCAGGTTTGAGGATCGTATCAGCTGGAAAATTATTCAATATTTTGCAGAGTGTGTTGCTTACCACACGGGCATTGTGTAGGTAGGTATTTTCCCGCTGAAAGAGCACACCTCCATTCTTTTGTATGAAAGTGGAATGATTTGAACAATATGCAGGACTTAGAAAACATTGATCAACGTTCTCTTTGCAAAGACCAAAGGCAAGCTACACATCAGCTAACACCATAATGTCAGGGAGTGGGGCTAGTGTCGTGGGCGAATACACCCACAAAAATGTTGCATTCAACCATTCAAACGAACATTTCTTATCACTCTAATATGCAGACATCCATTGTATGACACAAATGACTCTCCTGTCAATAATGGTTGTGTGAACAACAGTTTTCTTTATAAGTGGGGGTCTGAGAAGAGGTAAACGTTCTTGTAGCCATTCTAACATTGCTGAAGCCACAGTTATTCTACTTTGTGCTGTGGATGTCGCGCGTTTGTCTTTTTAAAAATATATCGTACTATCTTAGGCTCAGTACTATCCGTTACCCTGAATCATTGTTTACAGTTTTAGGAATATTCATTTGAAGACGGTTGGACGCTTCGAAGCACAATTGACGCAAGCATTCCCTGGTTCCCAGACTTCATGAATTCAAGCGCCCTACGAGGCTGGCATCCTGCTCTCACCCTTTCACTGTCGAAACTATTAAATGTAACCGTCTCTTCTACTCCAATAGCTTCATATCTCGCACCTCTCGCCTGTGAAACTCCCTTCCTTATTCCAGTTTCCCTAAGAGTTATAATCTCCAACTATTCAAATGTAATGTCAATGGACATCTCCAGTTGCCTTGATCTATCCACTATCCTTTTCCTCATCCTTTCCTCAATCACTCCTATCTGATCTTGCTCCAAATCTTCTGTAACCTCTTGCGTTCTAGTGGCTTCCCGCCTTGCTTGGGGTGAAACGCTTAAAAAAAAATGCACAGCAATTCTCCGAAACGACCATCTGGCCACTTCAATATCTATAATTCCATACACCTAAAAACGGTTCTAATTGAACAAAACTATAAAATAGGCTTCTGTGGCATGATTGCTACTCACACTGGATTTTTTCTTCCGATTGAAACTTATCGCAGTATGCATCATTATCAAATGCTTAGACATAAACCGTACAGATTCCAGGAGACTTTCAACATGGTATCGAAATATCTCCTATTCCCTGATTTACGTATAATGTACACACACACACACACACACACACACACACACACACACACACACACACACACACAATGTGTTTAAAAATGCTACTATGACGTTGTCTTCACGGCTGAGTTTTCAAAAAATACGACTCCTACGTTGTCTCGACGGTTGAGATTTCATTTTAATGATACATGAAACATATCACAGCATTTACAACAGCATGCTTATCCATATTCGTAATTTAGGAAAATTCTTGTTGAAAATATATCTATACGTTTACATGAAAATAATATACATAAACTAAAAATTCCTGATGCTATCTATATTAAAAAAAAGCGAAACCAGCCCTTAATAAAATTAATTATGAATGCCGCACAATGTTTTAAAATGTTTACAGTAGATAGTTTAAAATATCTAGGTTTTAACTAATAGTTTCTTTGAACATATGGACATTTCAAACTTATTTACCTCCCCTCATGTTTAAAACGTGAAATTTAAACCATACAGTAGGTAACATTAGCGTTTTTTACAGTTAAAAATATTTAACATTCAGATGAACACAACAATTTTGTCTTACCCCCCACCCCCCAAAAAAAACACCCTGATGATGACATTCTGCTAATGTCGAAAGTACTTGGAATAAATGTAACAATATGGTAATTTTCTCTCTCCATTTTAATAAGGATGCTAAGAAGCTTGTTCATGAATTTTAAGAGGGTCCTATTGAAAATAAGACAAAACTCAATTATTCAATATGACATGTCTTAATGAAAACTTGCTGCCAAAATATTCGAAATATATATATATATATATATATATATATATATATATATGGAGAGAGAGAGTGAGACAGAGAGAGGAAGAGAGAGAGTGAGTGAGAGAGAGAGAGGCGTTAGGGCGGATGGAGAGATATACTTAGGCATACAAATGTGTTTTCTTAATTCTTTTACTGGTAATATTTCTTCACAAATTTTTCTGGTTGGTATATCTTGTCTTTCTTTTTTAAATACTATTTTGTCTGACGTGATTTCCTTTCATTTTTGTCACCCTGAAGTGGAAGAAAAGTGGCTGGTGTAACATTCACAAATATCAATTTATTTATCACTGCTCTTTTCTCGGTTTTTTTAAATATCGTCACAATAGTGTTATCTGTTTTCTTTGATACACAAGCAAATCGTCTAATATTGACTGACGCTTTTTCTTCTTTCACTGTTTCCTCTTACACGGTAGAGATTAAATTTTATTTTTAGCAAAAATATCTTGAATTTAGTTCTGCTTAGTTCTCTCCCTCTTTGGTAAATTCAAAACTGTATTGATTTTATTCAGAAAATGTTTTTAAAATATGTAGACAGTACAAATGTATATGTTATTGTATAAACAGTACAAGCTGTGAATTAAACAGTAGGCTGGGATATCTAGCCTTAGATTGCAACTAGTCTAAGAAAAAGAAAACTGAATTCAAAACCTTGAAGAAAACAGCAGAAAAGCACTCCACTATCTTTCCCAGGAAAGAATGGAAATCCCCATATAAGAGAGAAAATAATCGGTGACTACGTCCTGAAAGGACACGACAATAAAGAATTAAACAATGAGTATAAATACGATGAGTTAATAAGATCTATTTTGATAGTCTCGTGGCAAAGAATTGATGCACGGTTGGTGAAATACATAGGAAAAGAAATCGGAGAGCCATAGTCGATTTCCAGTCAAGTTCATCACATTCACTTTCGCGCAAATATCCTTGGGATAGGTATGAATTCATCTGTTCTAGCCATGAGTTGTAGGTTAAATAGAAGGCCAGACTGTGCTCTTCAACAATGAGTCGAAGAGAAGGACAACTCTAAATTCCAAACCGCATGGATCTCTGTTGTAGCGCGTACTTTGCAACCAACAAGATTATAGAGTTTACAAAGATTATAATCTCGATCTATGACTGCGTTGATTTGTTATTATACGCATAGGACAAGAAACCGTTACTTATTCGATGATGGAAAAAAATTCGTCTAATATTGTTCGTTATTCTCTTAGACAAATTCTCCCCGCTATTTGACTTGTCCACTAACAGACGACCGAAAATATAGAAGCGAAATTTGAGGGTGCGCAGAATAGAGAAAGTTACTTTTCAGAACTTGAGTAAAATGTTAAAGAATAGGAAAAAAAAAAAACGACATTATAAATGATGAAAAGAGTTCTAGTCTTCGAGTTAATATCTAGCCTTCCCCGCTATGGTAGCAAACGTTGCGCATTTTCTTCAAAAAACAAAACAAATAAAACAAGTGATTGAGGCTGTATGATTATTGAGAATTCCAGAAATGGCACCTATTGCAAATGGAGAGGTTTTAAGGCGAATAGGAACTAAAAAGGAATAGCATCAACCAGAAAGAGACCAGATGAAATTTGGAGACAGATAATTATGAAAGAAGAATTGGAGAATTTAACACTCACAACGCAGATTAAAGGTGATCAAAAGAGAGGAAATTAGAGAGTAATTTGCTCGACAAGTAGGTGCACATGGTTGGAGAACCCTGTGCCACAATGAATAATTTGACTCGTAAAGTAGCAAGAATTTCGGTGAACAAGTAACCCTTGAAAAAACGATCACCTACCTGCTCCTCAAGAGATATGGCACGCACGCACATAAGAACACACACCTGTGAGTGTGTATTTTGTGTGTGTGTGTGTGTATTTTAAATTCTGTGATGCAGTATCTTGATACCAAAGTAACGATGAATTTTTTTTTATTTTATTTTATCTTCTCACTGAACAAGTTTCGAGTCAACTAGAGTACAACTGTTATCTCGGTTTCTACTGGATAGATCCATTCTTAGGTACTTAATCGAATAACGAGGAATTATCTTGCTCTAAACATGCAGTCAAAATCTCCACTTTTCCCGCACATTTTAGAAACATCCATTGTGCCCTTAATAGCTTGAAGCTGTACCTGATCGTCCCTTTGTCAGTGTGCGTGTTACACTTTAGCTCGTGCAACACAATCGTTGCTAGAACGGACGAGATCTCAATTAGGAGTCGTGATTTTCTTGGGCTTCTGAGGACACAACAAGGAAGAAGTGTAAGTGAAGAAAACAGAGTAAAGAAAGGGAGAAAAAAAATCCTAAACAATATTTGGTTGGAAGATAAGGAATGGGGAACAAAAGAACAAAAAACGCGAAGGCGAAAACAAAAGAAATAATAATAATAATAATAATAATAATAATAATAATAATAATAACAACGACCTGGAATCGTAGAGCTTTTGCTCTTTTCTCTCTCTATCTTTTCTCTCTGTGTATCTTCTCATTCTCTCCATTAGATTTCCCGTCCATGTTTTATCTAAATGTTATTCAGACAGATTATTAAGCAATAATTACATAAACAAAAAGAATAAGTAATACACAAACATTTTATATGACATCTTTTTGCTTCTTTAAATCTCTGGCTTCAAAGAATTAAAATTCTATATATCAATCTTTACACCTTTCCATTTGGACATTCTTTTTAATCTGTCACTGTTTCAGTCTGCCATTCTTTCTATACTATTCTTTACCCTCATCCTCTCTTTATTTACTCAATATCTTTTCGTTCTCTTTCATTCTTACTTCACTCTTACGTTCTTCCTCTTTTTGAGTTCTTTCCCACTTAGTATTAACATGTGGTTTCTTAGAAGAATACTACTGGCGATCAGACCGATACTATACTCTGTTCTTGGGTCAAAAAGTGAAAGATTTGGACATGTAAGCAAGCAGAATAATAATAATATAGATAATAAATGCTGTTTTATGAGATTTGGGAATTAAAAATGGCAGAGAGTAAAAGACTGATTATGATAGACAAAAATAGTAGAAGATAAGAAAACAGAGGATCATTAAAATTCAATTCGAGTGTATTTGAAGAAAGAAGACAAAAACTTATGAATAGCAGAGCCTAGAAGAAAGAGAGAGAGAGAGGGAGAGAGAGAGGGAGGGAGAGAGAGAGAGAGTCATAGCGAACAAGAGAAGATCAAGCTGGGAACCATTATCAAACAATAAGCGAATGAAGTTATTCGGCTGAGTAAGCGTATGAAACCAGACCTGAGTGAGAAACTGAAAGAGACTGAAAATTTTATCATGCAAACCAATGCTATAATGATTTTCGAAAGCGCAGCTTAGATGTGGTACAAGGCCGAAGGTAAAGGACACACAGTGAGGATTGAACTGACTACTCAGTCGTAATTGTTCTAGCGAGACAAGCTTGTTAACTATTACACCGCCTCAAGGTACCGCAAACCAATGGTATATATAGAAATAAAAAAAATGTAAACATAAAATCCCATGAGATTTTAAAATTCAAGTAGATCACGCAGTCTTACACCAATAGTCAGAGTCCGTCGTCATTATAAACAAGGAGAAAAATTATTTGTCATAGAAGGAAAATTGCTGTTCTCACAGAAAAGACTTGAAAATGAAGTAAATTTTAAAGAGAATTCCTATTAATAATCTTAAATAAAATAACAAAAATAGAGAAAAACGAACTACGCAGTTTAAAAAAAAGAATGTATAGAAAATTAAAAAAAAAAAATAATAATATCCAAAACTATGACAAATAACAAATTAAAATAAAACATTGTTGAAAAGTGAAGTTGTTGCTTTTTCAGTGATGAAAACAGAAACCTACGACCTGACGTTCAATAAATCCCCTTGTGGCTTTGATAATCTATAAAATCTCTGGCAAACAGATCATTTCCTGAAAAAAATGTTCAGCAAGTTTTGTTATATATTTTACCAGAACTTATAGTTTAGTTAAAGAATTTGAAGTAATATTGCTTTGATAAAAAAATCGATCCATCTTTATTGTTAGATGGCATAAGTATATGTTTATTTTTTTCGGCGATATAAAGAATGTCACTCAACATAATAAAGGAAGAACGATAAAAATAAAATCAGAAATAACAGATTTAATAATACTTTTTAATAGCAATTTATGTATCATCCTAGTTTTTACTCAATTTACAGAATCATTCAATATATTTCCTTGCGTAAAAATATAAAAACTATAATAAAAAAAAAATTGAAGAAGAGAGTAGAAAAAATTGCAAAGAAAGAACGAAATGGTCGAAAACTTTGAAAATCCGCTTTTAAGTTTACCGAACATAATGGAGTATATCTCCCCATAAAATTATTTATTTACTACATTTTACTCTAAATAAAAATGATGAAGCTAAAGGTATAAATATTTCCTAAAGATGATGTATAAATATATATGTTTATTTAGTGTAATATGCACACCAATTGAGGTTTCCACCGGTAGCCATTCTTTCCCTTTTTGAACATCAGTTCTTCGCAAAATCTATATGTTAAAAAAGAAAAATTGATTCTCTGTCAGTTAGACACGCTCTGCTTGTGACTTTAGATACGCCTATGTAACGTATAGGGGTCAGCGTTGTGTGTAAGCAAAAACAAAAAAAAATGAAAAAGCAAGTAAAAATAAAGAATTAAAGCTTAAAAAATAATTATTATATTATATGAAACATTTGGGAAATTCTTCGATAATAAATATAATTCTTTAAAATATCATTGCGTTAAAATATAGATGTGCACACGCAAACTTACATACACACAAGTTGATTGAAATTATGGACATCTGTTTCGTAAGGACTACTTTCCTGTTCTGTCTAACAGAAAAAGCATATAAAACGAAATGGGCAGCCCTAGTTTTTTTTATAATACCTTCAGGCTTTAAACTAATATATTTTCTAATGAACGTTACATTTTAAGGTGAGCAAAACGATGGATGAATCACACATGCATTTCTTTTAGTTGATTAACACGTTGAGTAATTCACCATTGCATTTGGTTTAGAACTATTTGGTCTGTCAAATATATGTCTATATACGGCATAGTGCATGTGAGTCAGGACTAGGCTTTATTATGCAATCTACTTTGGTTTATGATAACAAAAGGATGTTGACCGTTCAAGCTCCGCTGCCCAACTGATTTTCAGATATTTTTCCCGCTCAAAGTTCCATAACGATTCAAAATGAACAGAATCGGATCGAACTGGATTTATTTATTGATCGCATATATATATATATATATATATATATATATATAGATATGAAACCTTCGCATGATAGAATGAGCAAACCATAGCTGGAAGATATGTGCAAGTGAATCGTCGACAACTGGGAAGTGTTGGTGGCCGCAATCATTGTCAAGGTCTTCAAGAAATTCTGCATCTCGAACAAGCTTGACATCACCGAATATATCATCAAATACAAAGAAATGTGTGTTACCAAAGATACCAAAGCAAGACCAAGATGACGACGATTCCTACTAAACAGAGCACAGGAAAATAAGGTGAATTCAAAACAAACAGACATTTCAAGACGACAAAAATAATTTCGAAAGGAATACGTAAGATTGTCACAGAAAAAGTAAAGCCAAACAACAATTTATTCAATTTTATTTCAATTAATTTTCCCAAGGTCTATTTGCAATATAATTATCTAATACATCATACAAGACATATAATCATGTAATCGTAATGCTTAAGATTAAAAAAGTACAGTTGTTTAGATTTTTTTATCTTTTTCAAGTTTGTCTATTTTTCATGAGATTGGTCACTGCTTGCTTTAAAATCAACTTTTAAACATGAAAATAAACTTATTTTCTAACATGAATTTAACTTTTGACAACATTATATACACATAAGCATAATATATTTATATATATATATATATATATATATATATATATATATATATATATATATATACAAGTATAGGATTGGTGTATACGGAATAAATTCAAATAACCAAAACATAGAAAATACAGAGTAGAGCAAATATAATTTATTCGAAAAATTATAACCTAAATATGTCAAAAAGTCGCTACAAAAACACACTTCGCCCATCGAAGAAGTTTGTTGTTTATTTAAACCGGATATTTCTAGTGACATGGGAGCAACTACACTGACGACGTAACTAGATAGGGCAGTTAGTGTATTTCTAATAATAATAATAATAATAATAATAATATATATATATATATATATATATATATATATATATATATATATATTAAAAGAAGAGGGGTGCCGCAAACGTTTTTTGGTTGTAATGTGGATTTATTGAGAAAAAATATTATACTTATTATAAAACGCAGGTTTTTGTTTTAACGTTTATATGTTGGATAATTTCGACACGTTTTTCTGCCGATTTGTTTCTTTTGGTCTGGTTTTAAAACCGTCTTCAGGTGAAAGTGAAAATTAAACAAAACATATTGATGAAAAAAGACGCCGAAAAAAAAATTAATTTTTCTTCACGTTCAGTTCTGAAATGTAAAAATATTCTCGATATGAGACACGATTCTGTTTGTGTCTCAAAATATCAGAACCAAGCTTAACTTAGTATCTCATATCGCGAATATTGACGAAAGGCACATTTGACGTTAGATATTTTTTTTCGGCAGGTAGTATTTCTTATTGTCTTTTGCACACTTTTTTTTCTTTATTTTTTTTACATTCAGAATGCTTTAAAATTCCATTTACAAGACAATTGTTTATAATAAAATTCTATTCACCAATCGATAAACTCATAACGATTGAAAACAATGTTTTTTGTTTTTTGAATTTAGCTGATTTTGACCAATTCAAAAAAAAAAAAAACTAATTAAAGACATAAAACCGATGTCCGAATCAAGAGTTTTTTCATAAAATTAGTTATAAATTGTTAATAAATATAAAAAAAAATAATCTTTTGTCAATTTTAATTTTTTCTGTGAATAGTTTCTGAAAGTCTTTATTTTTTTAATGGTCGATAATTGTAAATCTAAAAAATTATCTCTTATTGTTACAACCCCAAAGAGCAACGCTAAAAGATGGGCTCTACTGCTAGTATATTTATAAATAGTATTATATATACACAGAAAAATCCACAATAAAATAAACATCCACACAGGTAGAAAATTAGTATATTTGCACAGAAATATTATTATATATAGATGTATATACACAGAAATATTATATATATATATATATATATATACGTATGTATATGCACAGAAAAACAGAAAAAAAATGTATTATATGGAAATATATATATATATATATATATATATATATATATATATATATATATCATTATATATATATATGGAAATATATATATATAAATATATATTATATATATATATATATATATATATATATATATATATATATATATATATATATATATAATTTTACTGTTTGTGTGTGTATATATATGTTATATAAAGTGTCGATGCCGAAACTTGAGTTTGAACATCGATCGCCAGTGAGCCAACACAGGCGATTCCATTATAGAATTAATTAGACCACGTGACCATAGAGGAAACGCATATATGTAGGAAGTAGGTGACGACTAACGATCGTTATTTCTACTCTATCATTTATTACTATACGGTTGACCATTCTACTTTAACCCCCCCTCTATACTGTACGGACCGATATCCTCCACTCTATTCACTATACTATTTCTCTATTCAGATCAATCTATGGGTTACTATTCGAGCGAGTACTATTAGGGAGTGTAATATTCGAAGACGTCTGACAACCAATATTGCTCAAGGGTATACTATAGTTGCATCTGCGATTACAAAGTCTCTGTTACAACGGCTATTACAAATTCACAGTATCACAGCTGAGATGTTTGCAACAGTCAATGAAGAATCTCAGCAGCAGATTTCAAGAATGCATTCGTACAGGTGGACGCCATCTACAGGACGTAATTAAAAAAAATGAAAATTCCATCATTGTTTCTTAAATAGCATGGATTAAGGTTTCAATTACTATGAATAAAATATTTTTCTTCCATCACTCTTGGTTTTATTGGGTCACCCTATATATATATATATATATATATATATATATATATATATATATATATATATGTATATATATTGTATAATATATGTATCTATATACACACACTCACCTAGTATAATATATCTACACGTCTAGTTTAATATATATATATGTATATATGTACGCATCTAGTATAATAAATATATATATATATGTGTGTGTGTGTGTGTATTATAGTATAATATATATGTTCTTATCTAGCATAATATATATATACGCATCTGTTATAATATATATATATATATATATATGATTCTGATTGATAATCATATAAATTTAGAAATCTTTAATTTAATACAATTACACAATTATCTGACTGAATTAATTTCTTAAAATTCGCCCCTGAAAGATGGTGGTGTCAAAGGAGCACTCAAGGCACATAGTGCTTTATGTGTTTAAAAAAGGGAAGTCTGCAATCGAAGCAACTCGGAATATTCACTCAGCTTATGATGAAGAATGACTGATGAAAGAAAATGATTTGCCATATTCGGAAATGGAAATTTCAGCTTTGGCCTCCATTTGAGTTTGATGATGAGCTCCTTGTTACATCACTTAAAGAAAATCCTGCAGTATCAATTGAAGAATTGGCTATAGAGCTTCGTTCAAACCATATAATTGTTCATTGTCATCTTGGAAAGCTTGGAAAATGGGTGCCCCATGTATTATCTGAAGTCAACCGCAAATCACGAGCTGACATCTGTTCTTCTCTCCATTCTCGTGAACTCATCTCGTACTCTTTGCGTAGACTTTTGATTGGTGATGAAAAATGGATTTTTTATTAAAATGTGTAACGTTCTAGACAGTGGCTTGGTAATGGGGGGGGAAGTCCCAAACACAACCAGCAAGGGAACTTCATGCGCAGAAGATCTCGCAATTTGGTGGAATTGCAAAGAAATAATTAAGTTGCCACCAACGAATGCAACAAGCAGTTCTTAAATCTACTGTCTGCAGTTAGAGCGTTTGAACACAACTTTTAAGAAAAAAAGACCTGTTTTAGTGAATCGAAAATGAGTGGTGTTTTATCAGGACAATGCACGATGCCACACCGCAAAAATCACATACCAAAAGATTGAAAAACTTGGCTGGGAAAGAATTCCTCATCCAACTTATTTCTCCCGACCTTGATCCTTCAGACTACTATTTGGTCCGTGTTTTACAGAATTATTTGGATGGATTAACGCTGAAAAGCCATGTGGACGTTGAAACTGAAATTTCAAAGTTCTTCTCTTCGTAACCAAAATAATTTTTTATTGGTGGGATTAACAAGCTTCTTTATTATTGAAAATCCAGACAGAAAAAAAAATATGTTTCAAATCGAAAATCCACTAAAATGACTGAGTTTCTTTCTTCCAGGTTTTCAGAAAAGAGGTTTCGTCATTTAACGACATTTGTCGTAAGAAACATTGAAAAAACCTTTGGGTTCTTCAGCTAGAAATAGAACAGGTTAAAATCGTTCTGTGTCAGACCGAATATATCTTGCCAACTGAGCAATGGTAAGAGGAAAATCAGTCTTTCAGTAATGGTACCAAAATTTATACTCTGGCATTCACCATCCAACACCATACAAGAACCTTCGAGAGAACGGTAAACAAAGAGGGAAGAGTAAATAGGAAAACTGGATCAAGAGTTCATAAGAGTTATCATCATTTCAACATAGGGCTAAATACGTTCTTATTGTTCAAGTTCTATTGTGTTATAAAAACCTTGTGGAATTCCAGTAATATATCTTTAATCAATTCTACGATACAACGAATCAAGTCTTCATCTAACAATTAGACAATTTTGGTGTTACACGATTTGGACAATTTTGATGTTTGACCGAATATATGTTTGATGTTACACCGGATATATATATATATATATATATATATATATATATATATATATATATATATATATATATATATATAATATATATATATATATATATATATATATATATATATATGTAAATATATATATTAATAATATATATATATACATATACAAATTTAGTATAATATATATACACATCTATATATATATATATATATACATATTTATATATAAACATCTTCTATAATATATATATATATATATATATATATATATATATATATATTATATATATATATATATATACACATCTATAATATATATACACTACTAGTATAATATATATATATATATATATTATACTAGTAGTATATATATATATATATATATATATATATATATATTTAGTATAATTTTTTGTAAGAAGATGATCTTGTCGGTATGACCTCGATCTTCTGTCTTTCTCCTTCTATATTTTGCATAGGAGTCATTCTCTTGTTCAAATATAAATCTAATTTAAATCATAGGCGAAATATTCAGTGGTGGGTCCACATTTGATCAAAATGATCGTGCCTATGTGACCTTTCACTTCTCGTTTTCTCCTGTATTTTGCATAGGAGTCAGTCACTTATTCAAATTTAAATTTAATTTAAATCTTAGGAAGAAATTTTCTTTTTCCCCGGGAGCCCCTATGAGCAAAATGAATTATACTTATCTAAGTACCGTAAGAGTGATTCTCTTTTTCAAATTTAAATTTAATTTATATCAAAGGAAAAAGATTTTCGGTGGGGGTTTGTGCCCAGCGAGGATCGCCGTTGATTAAAATGTAATATACATATTCAAGTAGACGAATAATGTCGTTTCAGAATATATATATAGTTATGGGGGTCTATCTCAAATATCCTAGGAGGAGTTCGATAACAAATGGACAAACAAACAAAAGCTACAACTTTTATATATATATATATATATATATATATATATATATATATATATATATATATATATAAGTGAACATATACAAATAAATAATAACAAGTAAAATAAATTGGCCTAAATTCATCCAAATAAATAAATAAACTAATCCCAATAAACTAACCGTTAGAAAAACAAATAAAGATAATCAATCCAAATAAACACATGAATTAATAAACAAATTAAAAACTGTGCCCGCCAAAATAATAGTTAGAATAAACTAAAACAATGAAGCCTAAAATTGAATAAATAGCTTTAATTATCTTCCCAAACCAAACCAAAATAATTAAATTTTTACTACGTTAATAAAAACACCGATTAAAAAATAAGAAATAAATAAATATATATATAAGATAAGAAATAAAAAAAAATAAAAAAACAAAAATAAATATAAACAAGCAAAATAATTTAACCCAAATAAATAAATAAACAAATAAATGATTTCCGGTAAAATAACCACCAAAATAGACAGCCCACAATGCACCACTGGCCCGTATATATATATATATAAGTAGCCGAGAAAAAAGCAGCACTCGTGGCCTGACGATTGCATCTAGCATGAAACAGACTGTCGCCTCTAAGTGTTGACTTCTATGTTCACTTTTATATTTACACACGCTCTATCTCTGATATTGAGCACTTTATCCCATAAATATAGCACATCTTAAAAACTATATTTTTCATATATATATATATATATATATATATATATATATATATATATATAGCATCTAGTATATATATATATATATATATGCACACATATCTAGTTTAATATATATATATATATATATATATATATATATATATATATATATACATACATACATACACACATATTTAGTATAATATATATTTACACGCATCTAGTATAATATACATATATATACATATACATATATATTATACATACACACATATATATATACACACAAATTGTATAATATATATATACATCTAGTCTAACATATCTATATACATACATATATACGTAGTATATATGTATGTATATATACCCGCATATACACATCTAGTATAATATATATATATATATATATATATATATATATATATATATATATATATATATATATATATATATATATATATATTTATCTACACACTCTTACTATAATTCACATCGCAAGCACACACGCAAACACAGAGTGTGTATTTGTGTGTGTGTTTGCGTGTCTTACAGATATGTCGTCAGAATTTTGCCGCTGTTTTTCGTGATTGTTTCCTCTCGAAATCTTTCCCGGTCATCTTAAGTAAAATATGAGTGGGTTTTATATTTATGTGTGTATGTGTTCATAACAATATATTTGAAAAGGAATCAATTATTATAAGCCATAATTGTTTTGGTTTAATTTCATTTATTTAAAATTTACTCGAGTCACACAATCAATGCAATTACTCGAAGTAGTTTTGTGTATTTGTTTACTTTTTAAGCACAATCACGTAGTAAATTATGTTGTTTCAACTAGGGATTTCGAAGATTCTCATTGCCGAGGTGTTTGTTTGCAATCTCTATTGCGCCTGCATATGATGACGGAAGTGGTGGGAGCTTTACTGAATATATGTGTGTCCGTGTGTTCGCTAAAGAGTGGTTGTTATACCAAACAGATAAAAAAAAAGCCAACAAAAAAAAAAACAAGAAAAAAACAACAAGCACTATTTAGTTCAGGCTACTATAACAAAAATTACATTTGTTATTATCATTTTCCACCATTACTAATCACTTCTACCACTTTACAATAACGATTAGCTACTAATATTTTCATTACCACTAATCCCCCAACACGATTACTACCACATCACATCTACTATTACCATATCAATCCACTATAATTATTAACGTAAATTACTCCCCCTCCTCCCTAGCATATTTAATACCACCAAATAAAAACCAATAAGGATTACGAACTGCAATTTCTACCAGTTACATATACACAGTCATCAAAAAACAAGTAAATAACCAGCTTTAAAATAATAAATCAACAAAGCAATTTTTACCTATCATAATTTTACACAGACCCCATCACATGTATATACGTGCATGCGTGGAAATATTATCCAGCGAAAGAATAGAAAAATGATCTGATTGTTTTCATTTATACATCCACGAGAAATATTCGCTACACATCCCATCTTTGAATGTATGTCTGCGTACTTCAACACGTGTACGACGATCCCCGCCACTTCCATAACAACACCAATACACGCAATATACATAAATCCAAAATTTAAAAAAAAAAATCAGTTTGTCAGACGATCGCAAAAGCGTGAAACTCACATCAGTCCTAACGCTTTATTTATTTTATACAAAGTCTCAGGTTGGAATATGTTGTGATAGTATCAGTCAACCGAAATGTTTTCATTGGTACCCAGCCTAATGAATAACTTTGCTTTCTGTTAGCTAATAAAGTCTAGTTCTTACTTAGTCTTGTACATTTACTTTAGCGTGACTCTGAAATCACTACGTTGACAGATCAATTAATGCTACATGCTTACATACAATTTATGTATGAAGCTTGGACAATCTAATAGAAATTGTTAAACTATTTAGGTCGATCACAGGTTTCTTTGTAGCACATAAATTTAAAGGTTCAGTATAATGGGATTTCAAGGCAATAATCACCAATAAAACACCTGAAATATGTGTGTGTGTGTGGGGGGGGATAACCAAGAGAACCGAAGCCGAAAAAAACCATCAGCTTTTTTTTACATGAAAAGGAGATGCTCACGGAAATGGCGTTGTTGTGAAATTTGTCTCCCAGCTGTGTAAATTTGCAATGTGACTGTTTTGATGGTAATTATGCAAAGATTTAAATAATATGAAAGCCTTTCGTTACTACATCACTATTTCCACGGTAAATGATCTGATGATCTAAATTGCTGAGTTCCACCAGTTCTAAGACTCACCATGTCACGGACACAGGAACACATCATCTGCATTCCCTTCATATTCCATTGGTGAAGAGGAAGTTTCTCAGACAGCTTCTTCCTAAGAACCACTACTGTGTTGAAAACACTCGAGGAAAGATGTCTTCGCGACCACTAAAATCATAACCACAAACTACACTATCTCACTATATTACTTCCTCTTCTTAAGCGCATACAACGGTCTCATTCACAAACCCTCTACCTTGAGAGGCTCTTGGGATTTGTATTGGGTTTAATAAATTAATAAATAAAAAGGAATCATTTATTGATGCAACAGTATACTTTTATACCTATAAGGCACATTTATATCACTTAATACAATAATACATTCAGATGTATGTGCGTGTATATATGAACGTCTATATATATATATATATGTGTGTGTGTGTGTGTGTGTTTATCAAATGCTTGAAATTTACGCCCTGTTTTTTTTTCCAATCTCCCCTTCCATGAAAGAATTACTATTTTCCCAAACCAACATACACGATCACGAATATGTTGAAAAATCAAAAGAAAAAGGTTAAATCCATCATCTCATGTTTTTGAAGATGTACGGCACACTCATCCACCTCATACCATAAAAATCTAATCACAATTTAAACAATATTCATCTAAAGAAAAATGTTCTTGAATATTACTTGCTTTATGACATATTTTGAATTCTGACACTTTGTGTCTTCCACATGTTTTGACTGACCTGCTAAAGATTCACGAACGTTGACGAATTTAAAAACCTTGATAAACCAATGACATCCTCGTTTTTGTATATAAATAAGTGCAACAAAATGAATTGGCTTGATAAAATCCTACAGAGAACGAAACCCGTCGGCTAAGAATAGTTTTTCCTCTTATCTCTTTTTTATTCATTTTGTTCCTTACTGATGCACTCTATATAAAATATATATATATATATATATATATATATATATATATATATATGTTATGTGTGTGTGTGTGTGTGTGTGTGTGTGTGTGTGTGTGTGTGTGTGTGTGTGTGTGTGTGGCCCAATAATTTGGATCAAATTTAAATGTGAATTAAGTTTGTCTAATGATTTTTTTTCAGATTTAACAACTTAACTCTTCGGCAATTTCAACCATGGAAAGATTAAGAATCAAACAACGTGTTACAGTCATCGAAGCCTATTACGAAAATGGACGTTCAATCAGAGATGCATTTCGTGCACTTAGGAATATTTTTGGTCAGCATAATCGACCAACAGAGAGTGTAATTGGAAGCGATGTAGCGTTGTTGCGAAGAGGTTCAATTCCTGCACGCGATGACGAAAAGAGTTGCCTGTATTTTCGGCCACATTCTCGTGCAGTGCAGCAATGTTTTCGGCAGAATGGCATAAACGAGCACGCAGTGATGTTTTGAAATCTGCATCCGACCCAGTTTGTTTGAATTTACGAACAACTTTTCCAATTGCACTCTTGAAACTTTAAGTTATTGGAACATTTTTTAAACATTTCACAACTTTGTTACCTCCCCTACCGTATACACCGTAAAATTTAAAAATTTAAATCGTACCGCCATAACCTTAGCGTTTCTCACTTGATGAACACAACAATTTTGTCGTAGGAAAAAAAAAACCCAAAAACAAAAAAAAAAACCCAAAAAAAACCCAACACCCTGTCGATGGCATTATGCTAATATCGAAAGTACTCGAAATAAATGAATATGTATCAACATGGTAATTTTCTCACCCACTTTAATAACAATACTAAGAAGTATCATATTGAAAATAAGTCGATAAAACTTGAGTAAATTATTCATTGAGACATGTCTTAATGAAAACATGCTGCAAAATATATGCAATATATATATATATATATATGTATATATGTGTGTGTGTGTGTGTGTGTGTATGGAAGTATATTGTTTTGTTTTATATGCACGTGAGATAATAGAATGCATTTAAATATAAGAATTATCAAAAATATTTAAAAATTGAATCCATGTAAAAAAAGAGAAAACATTTTGTATGTAACAGATGCTTATCAACTAGAATGTAAATAACCCCACAAACTCCCCAGAGATTTAATGAAAAGACGATATCAACATCAAAAGGAACTTAAAATCAAACAACACATGTGTTCCACTGAAACCTTCTTGAACATATTTTATCTGAAAAAATGCCACTCTGATAGAGAGAGATATCGTTCATTCAGATGAAGATGCACTGATCTATGATCTATGATTCCTCTAAGCTACTTCACTAGATCCCAAATTCTTACTAAATTAGTGCCAAACGATGTTGGATATTTAACCAATAAAACATTGATCAAAATTAGTTAAAACCTAATATATATAACGATAGAGATAAATTTTAATATTAAAAGTTTTCACGCTTAACAAATCACATTTCGTCAACATACCTTTTGTTTTTTGAAAAGAAAAAGAAAAAATTCAGACACTGTTGACGCCATGTAAGAAATATAATTTGTTCGGGTGTGCGTGCGTGCTAACTACTTACACAAATAAACGTGAATAATTTAGGAGAAACGCAACAGATCATTTCTTTTTCTTGTTTTCTTCTGAGTGAATCTCAATCACGCAACCTGAAAATGACAAAGTAAAATGGAGCAGTAATAACCGAGTTATAATTATGATTTCCAGGGAAATTTCCTGCAAATCCCTGGTTGTATCATTAAGCTTTTCGCTTCCAGATTATCGCAGGATTTGGATATATAACTTTTCTTTTGACCGTTTGCTATCAGTCATGTGTAAAAGCTCAAATAACGTACATATAAGAGCAGTAGAATTTTATTCATTTACAATGTCATTCTAGTAAACGAGGCACGGACTTAAGAAATAAGAAATAAGAAAGAAACTGAGAATTTTGGCGCCAGAAAAGTTTTATCTTCCACCTGTTTGAAACATTGTCTCGCTGTTGTCGCAAAATAGTCTAATTTTTTCATCTCTACTATTATTAAACTTATTTTATTAATAGTCTTATTTAATTTAACAATATTGTTACATTTTTATCACAAAACTGATAAGATAAACGTTTCGACCAAAGAACAAACAACTTGGTTAATCAAGATAAGGCAATCAAACCTGAACTTGTATCCCATATCTTAGGACCTCGTCTTTCATGGGCGTTGTTTTAACCACTTCGAGTCCAGAAGATTCTCAAACCTATTTCAAGAAACAAACAATAGAAACAGCAGATAAATACACATGATTGCGAAGAAGGAAAAAAAATGATTCCTGCTTAATAATGATCTCTAGAACAATTCTTTTTTAAAAATCGGTATCACACCCATACAAGGCAGTAAAACCACTAAGACAGAAGGTGGTTACAGGGTGTGGAAGAATTAGAAACACAAACATTAATAATGAGAAGGAAGAGGAAAGAACATTCAAGAGGACAGCAGATAATGTTTGACATTGCATTTAAATTTTTGCAGATTAAAGTTGGCTAGAAAGCATGGAGCAAGCGATAATATAAACTGTTAGCATAGAATTTACGGCTACATTTAACCAGCACAGCTGTAAACTGATGAGATTTCGACGACAGTCGAGCACTGCACTTAAATTTAAAAAGTCTAGGTAGCATAGCAAATAGCTCATCTGAACAATTACCATGAAAATATTTATAAAAAGACTCAACGATAATGGGAAAGTGTTTGGATCATAATGA
The DNA here is from genome assembly GCA_903632075.3 of Acanthosepion pharaonis. Lineage (NCBI taxonomy): Eukaryota > Metazoa > Mollusca > Cephalopoda > Sepiida > Sepiidae > Acanthosepion > Acanthosepion pharaonis. The sequence continues at coordinate 1,171,965 of CAHIKZ030002777.1, forward strand.
GTACAACGTTTGTTTGATTAACTTCTTAAGGGTTACAAGTGAGATGCGCTCACCAAACAAGGAATGAATCATACAGCATACTAATAATTCTAAATTGGTATGTGTGTGAGTTCGAGGCAGAAACAAACAAAGAAACTGTTATATACACGTATATGAAAATGCATATAGGTATAGACATGATATATATATATATTTTTTTTTAGTTCGCCCTAATGATTCCATTGTATATTTGTCAAAAGTTTTATTTTTATTATGTATTCAAGTCTCAAAAAATAAGGAAGTCAGAGCAGTTACATATATTTGTCATATATTGTCATGCATAAACCCATACCTGAACTTCACCCAAAATAAAGTAGCACTATCACCCACGCCAGTTAACTAGGGTCTAAATGAATTGAAGCATCCATTCATTTTGGGACCTTTTTCTTCTTAAAATCGAGTTGAACATTTTCAATTGCCTTTGCAAAACAAAAATTATAACGGACTGATTTATGAAGTGTCATAATTTGATTGCCATCAACGGAAATAAACACATTTTTACATTTAACATTTCACTATCTCATCTATATTAAACATACACAAAAGTACAGACACATACACATTTACATGCATAACGACATTAGCTGCCAATCCGTGTAATGAAGGTCGCCCTTAACGGATTTTCTTCCAGTTCCTTTTTCACGAACGCAGGTGTTCCCCAAGGCCCTCTCCTGGGTCCTACACTGTTTCTGATCTTCATTAAAGATCTTCTTGATGTCATCAGTTCCCAAATAGGCATCTATGCAGACGACATTACTATTTATGTTGAGATGTTGGGAGTGTTCCCGCGTGTGTGTATTCAAATAAAGACAAACACAGATGTAGGGAAAAATACTGGTATATTTGAAGAGGTATTTAACAACAGAGTGATTAGTAATAACGAACGCAGGTTAGTAATAACAATTAGCAAGAGTCTACAGTCTACGGTCTCTTCCGGTCGAGAGACGGAAGTGCAATGGTCACGTGATCTCCAGATATCTCTGGTCTCCACAGAACGTCCCTGATCTCTCTAGCACTGACCTATATCGTAGAGAGATCAGTCCATTCTCCTCAGAAGGTGGGTGCGCCCCAACAATTTACTTTCGCCTCAATAGCAAATCTGGTATGGCTGACAAAACTAACCTGGCCGTTGGTCTCGATAAGGACCTCCAATCTGTTGATGGACAGGAAATGGTTGGTTAACTTTAGTGCCTCAAAAAACAAAATTGGTCTCTTTTAACAACCACAGGGGACACTCCTGCCTCCCATTAGAATGTCTGATGTTCAACTCCACGAGAGCGCCTGCTTGGTCTCCCACTCTCCGCTAACCTGAGATGGAATCAATAGCTTCATCTACCGCAAGGAAAGTTGGTTCTCTGTGTCGCGCCAGAAAGTTTTTATCGCCCGAGTCCATCCTTCAAATCAACCATTCGCCCTTGCATGAAATACTGCTGCCATATATGGCATGGATCCCCCGCTGTTCGTCTTAAGGTCCTCGACAACATCCAGAGACGGATATGCAATGTGATTGGCCCTGATTTGGCATCTCGTTTACAGTCGCTCTCTCATTTTCTACATATACTTAAATGTAGCCGTCTCTTCTACTCCAACAGCTTCATGTCTCGTACTTCCCGTCTGTGAAACTCCCTTCCTCTTACTTGCTTCCCTGATAGCTATACTCTTCAACTATTCAAATGCAATGTCAATCGACATCTCCAGATGCCTTGATCTAATTCCCCGTCCTTCTCTTCATCCTTTCCTTTAATCTTGCTCCCACTTTCTTTTAACCCCTCTGCGTACTAGTGGCACTCCCGCCTTGCTTGGGGTGAAAAGCTTTATAAAAAACAAAAAAACATATAGACATATATAGGCCCATATATACACACGCGCACACGCGCGCTCACACACACACACACACACACACACACATATATATATATATGCACATGCACACATATATGCACACACATATATATGCATACACACATATATGCGCGCGCGCACACACACACACACACACACATATATATATATATATATATATATATATATATATTGCAAAATGGTTTAGTCTTTAATTTTAATAATTACTTATAAACACGCTCACACGGAGAAATACAACGCAAATTCACGCATATACGCACACACACATTTCAATGAATATGCAAAACATATGTGTGTGTGTGTGTGTAGCGCTTTGAAATAAACTACTTTCAAAATGAAAATCTGATTCAAAGTTGTCAGTTTGTAAAAATGTCTGCAGCTTATATGAGATTAATTCTATGGACAGTCGGTGGCTAATATGGAAATTGTGGCAGGCTTGTTGTCCGAATTAACACGCGATAATTAAATTTACGAAATATATATGAGTATCAAATGATGGAAGATGTCTCACAGCAGTCAGCGAAATTAGAAAATCACATTTCAAATTAAGTTGGTTCCGTCAAAAGTCATGATTCCATAGATGTGTGCAATAGGAAGAATGAATAAACCGATATTCATTGGTACGCATAAGGTGAAATCATATCGAGCTAATTATGGCAATCCATAATTCCAGATTTATATTCCTGCTTGTTGAGAAACAGCACACAATTTTTATATTGACCGACTTCTCTTTAAGGTTAACGATGCAGCAAGGATCAGGCATAATTATTTCAATTTTGAGGAGATTTGAACTCGTATCCTCTAAATTTAAATACTCATTTAACAAGAACGACATCTTAACTGTTTCGACAATGTAAATAACCCATTCTTTATTTGCCGTGTCTCTTCAGAACCTGACCGATCATGAACATCTTTCGTAGCTCTAAGCAATATTTGACCCTTTACAATTCCTCCCCTTGTTCTACACAAGCTCATTAGGTAGGGGGGGTTATTCACTCATTTCTCTCTGCCCCTTTTCCTTCAATATGTCCTGTGATTGTGAAATGAGGTATTTCCACATTAGCTGGCCCCAAAATTTGAATTGTCTTTTTTTCCTATTCGAAGTACGAATGTTTCTTTTTTGTTTTCATTTTCCTTATAACTTCCAAGGTAAACTAAACAAGCATTTTTGAAAAAAGGCTCATCTTCGTGACCAAATCAGTAAATCGCTGTCCATGTCAGACGAACTTCCGGGTATATGGGATACAAATTCAAATCTCGCCGGAAACAACCTTTTTTTTTTTATTGATCCTTGATGTTTCTATAACGGGTGAAGAATTCAAAACAACGTGAAGGTTACGATGAAAATCACAAATAATAAAATGAAAGATAAATTTATTAGAAAGTAATCAGGATTAGTGCTCATCTTAAAAATTTTGACGGCTCAATCCATTACAATTACAGGTCGATGCTATTATAAAAATGCTAAGTTTCGTTTAAAATCATTTACACCCACCACACGAAGTGTTTAAAACAATCCAATACAGTTATTCTGAACCGGACGATAGATGAATCTATCTATTCCTATTGAGCTAAAAGAATATATAAAAAGTAAATTAAATTTCAGAGTTTAGGTAGATACGTAAGAAATATAGAGTAGAAGTGGATGTTTATAAGGTACCTCAGACGTAGATAAAAAAAATGCCTCAAACATGATAAAAATTAAGAAAAAAATATTAAAAAAAATATTAAGAGGAAATACCAAAGTATTTTCTGCTTATTTTCCTAAATTTTTTAACCCTTTCTAGCACATTAGAAAAAAAATTGTTTTTCTTGCTCTTGCGGGTGGACGAAAGATTATTATTATTAGGAAATTTCGCTTATTTTTTTTTACGATAAAAATACAGTTTTAGAAATTCTTGCAAAAATCAAATAATTGTCGAATTCCAACAAAATTTTCAGGATTTATTTACAAATGAATGAATTTTTAGGATTTATTTATAAATGAAATTTTGAAATATTCTTTTTAGAAAATCTTGGTAAAAATATTTTTTACATCTGTTACCCAAAATTCATTTTATGAAGTTTCGAGAAATTAAAATTCCACCATTTTTATATTTATATTAGTTAAAAGCAGGAGTCCTTGGAGAAGTTAAATCCTCAATTTGTTTTTGTCAAACAGAAACTGAATCGTAAATTAAAAAAAATGTAATAGAACTGACATTATTTAATAAAAAAGCTTTTTAATTGCTTTTACAAATCAGATATATTAATGATAATATTGTCGTAAGAAAAAAATTGATGAATAATTATTTTTTACAAGAACTGTTTTCATTTTTTAAAGTCTTATAAAAATTTATTAAGTTTTAAATCTTTTAAAATTCTGCATTAATTTCGACATTTCACAGAATATCATTATTAAGTGATAACTATATTTACTAATCATAAATGGAAAAGCTTAATACGAATCATCAAACATAAAATATTTTAAAAATTTGAATTTTTTTTTAGTGTATAAACGTTCCGATTTTTGTAAGTACAGGCAACCATACGTGACATAATCAAAGAATAAGAGCGATAACTATAGTAAAATTAAGGCCTAAATTTTTAAAAATTCAATTTTTCATTAGATTGCAGAGAAAATTTTCCTAAATTTTTAAGATTACTGAGTACTTAAAAATTCATTAAAAAGGGCGCTCACGTCATTTTCTTCAATTATGTCTTACAGAAAAAATCTCCGTAGAACAACGGTAGATCTGTCATCACCTTGTCAAACTTCAACACAGCTACTGTCTGGTTAAAAATGCATTTCTGCGATATTTTAAATTTAAAGTAAATATTTGCTTCAAATCAGATTAAAATTGAAATACAGCAAAGTATTTTACTTATTGGAAATATTAAATTTAATCTATTAGCTTGAAATTAAAATTAAAGTAAAATCTTCAAGAAAGATTTGACATTTTTCAAAACTAATTTTAAAATTTAGATATCGAGTTTTCTGCGTAGGTCCTGAATATTTGAAAATTCCATTATTTTCGTTCTTTTGAAATATTTGTTATATTTTATAATGAGTTGGCAAATCTATTTATAAACAAACAATGTTTAAATGTCTATTAAACTAGCTAAAATCTTATCAATGGGCCAAACACCATAAGTCTGTTTCGGAGGTCATGCCGAGAACATGAGTACTCCGTTGTCTATAATTATTTTTTATAAAAAAAAAAAAATTATAACATAAATATGTTATAAAATCACTACAAAAATAGCCATTTTGTTTCAACACCTTCGGTGTCTTATCAAGTGATGATGTTGAAGATAAAATAAATGGTTTTAAAAGTTTCAAATTAATTAACGATCCTTCGCTAAAGGAAAACATTGTTACAAAAGCTAGAATGACCAATCAAAACCCAAGTATAGGAAGATTCAAAAGCTTGACAACGAAGTCATGTTATAATAGCTATTCAGATCTTTAAAATACGGGTAATATTAAAAAAGAATTTATTCTAACCAATGATTATTAAATTATATGATAAAATTTGATATTAAAATTAAAAAATGCCAATTTTAAAATCCAAATTTAATCACTATTAAGTTTAAAAACTATAAAATTACTGAGGAGAAAAGAAAAAATACATATGTTATTCAATTTATTTCT
>CAHIKZ030002777.1:1182500-1225000 GCA_903632075.3 Acanthosepion pharaonis
TCTCTCTGTATATATATATATATATATATATATATATATATATATATATATATATATATATAAAACAAGGATTTCAATAATTAAAAAAAAGTCAATATATTGACGGCTTTTTCAGGTTAACATGAAATAGATGAATTAAAAACCCTTAAAAATGAATTCAAAATTTAAAATAGAATCCCTTGCCTAAACGTTCTAGTAGATGCTAGAATGATGATTTTATCACTTTACTATATAAAAAAACTCGCCAGTAAAAATACATGTCTCCTTAACAGTAAAAGCGAATGCTTACACACATATAAAATAGCTGATTAATTGTGCGAAAATTATTTCCTCTGCGGACACAATGTTTTATAGAGAAGTAAGCAAAATAACACAAACTCATCAACAATAATTACCCAAGCCCTCTTTTTGATGAAAAAATAAAATTAGCTTTAAAGAAATTTAGAAAACTAATTTAAGCAAGCAACTTGATATAAGCAACAATCTATTAAATTACTTTGTCGTTACCAGCTGCATCCTAAATATAAAAAAAATGACCATTAAAAATAAAATCCACTGGTATATAACAGTTATTGATCCTAACAAATACATTAGATTTAGCATTAAAAAAAAAAAAACTAAGAAAAAACGTATAATCTATGTCTCAGATATAATTCATCACTTCACTTTACTTAAAAAAAAATAATGTTATTTATGAATTTATTTTTTGGGATGTTCTATTTCTAAACTAACATATATATATATATATATATATATATATATATATATATATATATATATATATATATATATATATATATATATAACACGTCGTCGGCTAAAATAAGTTTCCTTTTCCTCATATTGTTTATATGCATATGTATATATATGTCACCTTATAGCAACACGATATACCACTAATAACAGATTTAAATCCCCCGAAATAGGAAAATCCTAATCAACAATACCAAAATCATCTACAAAAACAAATATAAAAAAAGCTTACAAATTCTCGAAGTCATCACAAAGAAAAAAACGAAAACCCAACATAATTAAAATCGGATTTAACCCCCGCACTAACATCTTAAATATAGTTAATAACTAATCCTCACAAATAATAATACCTTCACCCTCCTAAGTCGCTAATGAACTAATCCAAAAACACGGTTTGAATGCCCCAAAATATTGCCTATAAAAATAAAAAGCAACATACTTAAAACCAAAACATACAGCCATGATGACGACAACCGAAAGTGCTCGGCAACACATTAAAGACTGGGATCTTTTTTGAATTACTTAGACCTAAATACAAAGAAACTTGCGAGAAAGCAAGAAAAAAAAATCGAAAGGAAGACTATTAAAAGAAAAAAGTACCATAGTCTTCAATAATATGTGCCTCAATAATGACATGCTGCCAATATATATATATATATATATATATATATATATATATATATATATATATATATATATATATATATATTCATTGATGCATGTTTCATTAAATAATATAGACAAGTTGTGTCTATTTATTTTAAGTAAGTTCCTTTCATATTTTCTGATAAGCTTAATAACATTATTATTGAAAGACGAAAGGAAATCACAATATTGATACATGTTTAAATCCTCAAACAATACACGGACGAAACAATAATGATAATCTGTTTTTGTTGCATGCAAAATTTCAAAGCAACGACAAAACTCGTGTATACGAGACGCGGAAGCGAAAATCGCCTCGCAGCTCATGACGTAACACATGACCACGCGAGAGTGAAAATGAAAAATTCCAGAAAATCCTCGTTGAAAACACAACTATACTTAAACATGAAAACAATAAACAAATCTCAAAATTCTTGAAGCTATATACATAAAACAATTGAAACCTAACCTGAACAAAATAAGCTACGAAATCTCCACAAATATTCTTAAATGCCTATAATTGATAACTGAAGCCATTGGTTTATACCAACGGTTTCGCATACTTAATACTTCTCGTTTTCACTCACGCGTGGACGTGTGACATACGAGCTGCGAGGCGATTTTCACTTCCGCGTCTCGTATAGACGAATTTGTCGTTGCTTTGAAATTTTTCATGCAACAAAAGCAGACTATCATTATTGTTTCTTCCGTGTATTGTTTGACATATTGTCATCTTTGATAATGGCTTATGTAAGCCGAAAGCTTAGATCGGATTTAAACATGTATCAATACGGCGATTTCCTTTCGTTTTTCAATGATAATGTTATTAAAGCTTATCAGACAATATGAAAGGAACTTACTTACTTAAAATAAATAGAAACAACTTGATTTAATGAAACATACATCAATGAATATATATATATATATATATATATATATATATATATATATATATGAAGAGACGCAGGCTATTTAGGCCATTCCAGGATCAGTCCTAGTCCACGTCATTTTTCTAGAGTGCAGTGCCACTCTCTTATGCACGGAAGGAAGCGCATCATTGAAAATAAAAAGACATTGAATCGGTACTAAAAATTTTACAAGTGAACTCAGATTTTCCTTACAGTAAATTCAAGCGTCAAGATTATAAATTGACAAAAAGGAAACGGCCAGTGAATAAAATCAGGAAAGTATATATGGGGAGGAGGAAGAGAAAAACAATACGAAAAACGAAACTTGTTAAATAATACTCCCTTTTTGAGAACCTCATGCGAACACGTCATGGACCAGTGGTATAATGCAGATGTCATTACCCTCCATGTCTGAGAGTCGTTCGAGAAGTTTAAGGTCCTGCAGTGGACAGAAAAAAAGGGACAGATATAAAGAAATTATTCAGAACATTAGTGGAGATCGCAGTAATTGTCACGATGTAATTTCTAAGCGAGGTACTTCTGTCATAGAAATTATTATAAATACTAATGGTTTGAAAATTATCAAAGAAGTCTTCCATAGCACTGATATTGCCTGCCATACTTGTGTTACAACAATCGGAAAAAAGACATCAATTGAAAAGCTATGGCGTCGTCGTATTTTTACCTATAATTATGTATTTATCAAAAGCCAATTATTCCAATATTTCTTGTAATTGCTCGATAGTTTGTCTATTGTGTTTTAACACTAATTAATCTTAAGAGCTGTTTGTACTTACATTCGGGAAGAGTTTCATATATTGAATTTGGTCATTAGATCAACAATTTCTTAATGGTTCTACGATAGTTAAATTTAATTATAGCGTCACTCCTCTTTGTGTTTATATATATATATATATTATACAAACATATAAATATTGTACGTATTTATCGATATCAGTCTGTGAAATCGTGCTCTTTCATGGAAAAATTTCAAATATATATATTTGTGTTTCTCAGATGATATATTATCTATCAGCCCAGTCAAGTTTTATCGAAACTCCTAGAATTCGTATAAAAATTAAACACAGATGTCATAAGAATCATTTTCTGTTTTCGTTGGAGTGAGTAACGGCTTAGATATCCTTTTCCGTTCTAATTCGGCACTCAATAAAAATATATGAACATTAGAAGAAAACCAATTCAATGATGATTTCCGGAAAATACAAAGAGGCACTTAGAGGTGAACATGTGCACTTGTAAATATAAAGGACACCGCTCTTAATAAAAGAAGAAATTATGTTAAGAAAATGGCGAGCAAAACAGATGCCTCTGTGGAAACCATCATGAAAGTGCCAATGAACGAATGCATCATTTCAGTATAAATTTAAAGTTAAACATGACTAGTTAGGGCATAAAATGATGATTCTGGTATAAGAGAAATGATAAAAAATCTTATGCAGATCAATGTTAAGAATGGGCCTTCGTAGAAACAAAAGAAGCAAATATTCTCTTGTACATAATTTCAAATTGTCCATCCAATCACAGCGAATATTATTTAAATTGAATATAGGTTTTAGTTAATGCTTAATTAATTGTACAATTTAGGTTTGAAAATTGATCATGTTGCCGTCTGCGAAGCAAGGAGCACCGAACTAATTGATAATAAATTACAAATCGGAAGGACAGATTATAACAACAACTTGGCAGGTTATTTACAGGCTAGCGCCCTGTAAATCTCTGTTCATGAGTGGGGCTGGTGCGAGAGCAACATAACCGGGTACAGAAAGTGTTGCTTTGTAAGTTCGAATGATGAGGCAGGCAAATTTTTTTGGGAGTTCTATCGAGATCCTTACATTACATGCCCCAATCGAAGACTGAGAGGACTGATATTTATAACTGAGTCCAAGCTACTTTTATTAAAAAACTTATCATTGTATGGCGCCAATTTGGCTGAGATGTGTATACCTTCTATGATCTTATCACAATGGGTGTCATGATCAGTATATTGGTCTTCGTATATTTGTACCTCACCATCACTACTGGCGTACATTCTTCTATCTCTCTGTCTCTGCCAATAATATTATTATTATTATTATTATTATTAATAATAATAATAATAATAATAATAAGAAGAAGAAGAAGAAGAAGAAGGAGAATAAAGCGGGAGTTGAGGATACTCAAAATAGATAAAAGAAAAACGAGTCAAAAGATGCGCTAAAATGGATAGAAAAATAAAGAGAAATCCAATAACAAGAACTCAAAAATGGTAAGAAAATTTAAAGGGAACTTTTCTAAAGATAAATTTAAGAAATGGTATAATAGCGCCTTTAAAAAAAGGGTCATAGAAATACATCCTATAAAGATCGACACATGACAGAAATATCGTAAATGTTGATTATGCAGAAATAAGAAATAAGTATGACATCATTAGATAATGTCGTAAATTAGTCCAGAAACAATATAAAAATAGTCATGACTAAGTAGAAAATAGAATCGACTGTGAATAAGCAAGCGGTTGCATTTCGACCATAGAAACCAAAATATCGTGTAGTCTTTTTTACAGCGTGTTCTTTTGAACTGCCTCACTTGGTAAACGATGAGAGTAACATTGACACCATCAATGTCAACATTTTTGTCCGCTAATCAAAGTTGAGATTTTTAGTTAATTTAACTTTCACTCCATGAGAATTCCCACTCCATTCGCCTGCATAGGCTGTTTTGTTTGAATTGCAAAGGCCCATGACAGTTTAGTTATTTCCAACATAGTTATTCGATGTTTTTCCTTCATCGTCCATTTTGAGCATCAAACGTCCTCCTACATTCTTAATAAAATTTGCAAGTACTTTTCACTACATATCATTTTCTGAAATAATAATTGATAAAGTCAGTAAGAAAATACATTTGCTGTTGCCTTTATCACCAAAGCAATGCCAATGTCGATATCTTTTGCAAATTTGTACTTTTGCCTATCTAAGTGTCTAAATTAAAATCACTAAATTATATAAGAAAATAGATATCTACTTAATGCTTTCCTTTATTGAGAGCATTGGAGTGGAAACAGATTTAATTCACGCATCTACTTTCATAATATCTCAAAATGGTTTTTTATATATAAAAACGATATTTTACATAAAAAAGAGTTATAAATTTATCTTGAAAATGAAAGTAAATTCATTGATATATCACCTAATTATAAAGTCACCTTTTTGGCTCCTAAAAATGTCATAATATTTAGTTCCACAAATTGTGTTACGCATTCAGATATTTAGAGTTAATGTAATTTCGTGTAAAGAAAACAAAAACGAACATATGTGTAATCCCGATCCTTACAATGTTGTCTGTTCACTTCCTTTTGCATTTGATTTGTTTATTAAAACAGACAAATTTAAATGCGGACTTTAACTATCTGTGGATGATGCTGTCAACAGTTGAAATGTTGGAAACTTCTTTCTTTAAATAAGCTTCAAAGTTTTGATGGTAACCAGCCAAACATTATGCCTCATCAGTTAAACATGCAATTGTATTTGTCAGTTGTATGTTAGACTTTTTATAGTATGATTTAGCTGTGATTTTGGTGTCGATGGCAAGATTATTGACAAAAGCAAATATTTTTATAGCACATTGTGGACCTTAAAATAACGAAAATATACCGTTAATAAAACATTTTAATTCACGATTGTTTATTCGTTTTCTTGAAAGGAAAATGATCTTTGAAATATTTTGTTGAAATCTTTTAGCAAACTGATAACAGGATTTCAAATTTGTGCTTTTTTTTGTAATTTTGTATTTACTCTTCTTTCATGTACCGTGTTCTTTCTGGACGCAGGCGATCATGACCCTCCATATCTTCCTCTCCCTTGTCGATTTTTAATAAGTTTTATCTTTTTGTCATTTCTCACAAACCCTATTCTATAACCCATTTACTCAAGTTCATCAAGTACGTTATGCGCTGTTTCGTGAAGTTGTTACATAAGCAAACTAGTTCGGAGTTAATGGGAAAACGATTATTTCTGTCTTATACTATTTGCAACATAATGGACGACATGAAAATTATAGTTCAATACGACAGAGATGTAAAAAAGTTTTACAGAAATAAATTTAAGGTAGAATTATCGATTCTTAACAAAGAGAATATGATTGTCGTATGAGTAAGATTATTATGTGTGTAATTAGAAAAGAAATTCTAATATGATACAATCATTAAAAAAGTATTTAGTAAAGAGAATTAGGAGGAAACCAAGAAGAAAGAGATGGAAGAAAGAAATAAAATATAAAGTAGCAGAAATGATAAAAAGAGGAAAGATAAAAAAAAAAAGAGATCAGAGAATAGGAAGGGAATAGGATTGGGAAGAGTGAATAGTATTAGCAGAAAGAGAAAAAATAGGGAAAACGAAGGAAAAGAGAGAAGAATAGAAGTTGTAGAATATAAGAAAGACAGAACGAGGAAAACAAAGAGGAAAGATGAAGAGAAGGAAGAATTAAAACGAAGCAGATGGAGGAAGAATGAAAAATCAGCCGATGGAGGAAGGATTAAAAAGAAGCTGGTGGAGGAAGGATTAAGAAGAAGCAGATGGAGGAAGGATTAAAAAGAAGTCAATGGAAGAAGGAGATTAAAAAGAAGCAGATGGGGAAAGGATTAAAAAGAGGTCGATGGAGAAAGGATTAAAAGTATAAGATGGAGGAAGGATTAACAAGAAGCAGATGTATGAAGGATTAAAAAGAAGTCGATGGTGGAAGGATTAAAAGATATCGATGTAAGAAGGATTTAAAAGAATCAGATGAAGGAAACATTTAAAAGAAGCAGAAGGGGAAAGATTAAAAAATGCAGATGAAGAAAGGATTATAAAGAAGTGGATGGAGGTAGGATTAAATGAAGCCAATGGAGTAAGGATGAAAAACCAGTCGATGGAGGAAATATTAAAAAACAGCAGATAGAGGAAGGATGAAAAAGAAATCGATGGAGGAATAATAAAAAAATCAGATAGAGGAAGGATTAAAAAGAAGCAGTTGGAGGAAGGATGAAAAGATTCAGACAGAAGAAGGATTAAATAGAAGCAGATGGAGGAAGGATTAAATAGAATTCGATGGAGGAATGATTAACAAGAAGCAGATGCATGAAGGATTAAAAAGTACATGGAGGAAAGATTAAAAAGAAATAGATGGAGGAAGGATTAAACTAAGTTAATGGATGAAATATGAAAAAGAAGAGAATGAAGGGAGGATTAAAACGCAGATGGTGTATTAATGAAAAAGATATCGCTGGAGGAAGGATTAAAAAGAATAGGGTGGATGGAGGATTCGAAAGAACCAGATGGAGAAAGGATTAAAAGAAATCGATGGAGAAAGGATTATAAATAGGTTGATGGAGTAAGGATTAAGTAAAGCCCATGGAATAAGGATGAATAAGAAGCCGATGGAGGATGGATTAAACAGAAGCAGATGGTTTAAGGATTACAAAATCCGATGGTGGGAGTACGATGAAGAATCAGATGGAGGTGGGATTAGTAAGCAATTGGAGGCAGGATTAAAAAGAATTCGATGGAGGAAGGATTAACAAGAAGCAGATGTATGAAGGATTAAAAAATCATTTGGAGGAAGGATTAAAAAACAGATGGAGGATGGATTAAAAAGTGGTCGAGGGAGGCAGGATTAAAAAGAAGTAGATGGAAGAAGTATTACAAAAATCGATGGCAGAAGGATTAAAAGAAGCAGATGGTGGAATGATTAAAAAGAACTCGATGGAAGAAGGATTAAAAAGAATAAGGTGATGGAAGGATTAAAAGAAGCAGAAAGGGGAAGGATTAAATGAAGCCAATGGAGAAAGGATGAAAAATAACCGATGGAAGAAAGATTAAAAAAAAGCAGATGGTGGAAAGATTAAAAAGAAGTCGGTGGAGGAAGGATGAAAAGATTCAGACAGAGGAAGGATTAAACAGAAGCAGGTGGAGGAAGGTTTAAAAAGAAAGGAGCGGATGGTGTATTGATAAAAAAAAGATATCGATGGAGGAAAGATTAAAAAATAAGGTTGGTGGAGCAGTAAAAAGAAGCATATGGAGGAAGGATTAAAAGAAATCGATGGAGGAAGGAGGAACAAGAAGCAGTTGTATGAAGGATTAAAAAGAATCAGCTGTATGAAGGATTAAAAAGAAGTGGATGGAGCATGGATTAAAAAGATATCGATGAAGGAAGGATTAAAAAGAAGCAGATTGAGGAAGGATTAAAAAGAATGAAGTGGAGGATGGATTAAAAGGAATGGGATAGGGGTATGATTAAAAGAAGTCGATGAATGAAGGATTAAAAGAAGCCGATGGATGAAGGATCAAAAGTCGATGGAGGAAGGATTAAAAAGAATTAGATGAAGGAAGGATTAAATAGAAGTCGATGACGGGAGGATTACAATGAAGTCGCTGGAGGGAGGATTTAAAGGAAGCCGACGGAAGAAAAAAATAAAAAGAAGCAGATGGTGGAAGGATTAAAAAGAATTCAACGGAGGAGGGATAAAATGAAGTCGATTAGGGGAGGATTAAAGTAATTCGATGGAGGAAGGAATAGAAAGATGCCGATGGGGGAAGGATTAAAAAAAAAATTAGTAGGAAGAAGGGGAGGAGGAAAAAGTAGAGAAGAAAATAACGAAGAAGAAATGAAGAAAAAGGGGAAAGAGAAGACGTATAGTAGGATGAAGAAGCGCCAAAAACAAATCTAAGACGAGAAAGAATACAAAGTACAACAATTCGAATAAATAAGGGCTCTTTTCGTCCGTGACATGGAAGTAGGATTTGTTGCAAGCAATGGAGCAAACATTCGGTTATTTGCTGCTGGGGTTTGCTGTTTGATTCAACCAGAAAAAGATTTCTTCATTTTCCGTGAGTCGTGAGTGCCAAGAAAAAAAAAAATCTTTTTCTTGCACTTATGTATACGTTTTTATCATTGACGATTCTTTTTGCTTTTGTTCCAAATTTTCTTTGAATAATTTTTGCTTTTTGGCTGAGAAAAATTTTGACAAAATAATTACCTATTGTTCTTTGACAGCATGAACTTGCCCCGGTATCTGGAAATGGTTGTCATGTAATCCTTTTTTTAACATTTACTGCATCAATCTCTTTTTCCCATATTGGAGTGATGAGACGCATTTTACTTAAGCGTGTATATAAGTTGATCTTTCTCCCTCTCTTTCTGTGTTTCTCCCTCTCTCTCCCTCTTTCCCTATTTATATATATATATATATATATATATATATATATATATATATATATATAGAGAGAGAGAGAGAGAGAGAGAGATAGAGATAGATATATATATAGATAGATAGATATGTGCTGTTGGACTAATGTATATAACTTCTGAGCATTAGTAATTATGTAGGAATATATATTTTTATGAAAAGACAAGGTAGTAATATAATTTATATATATGATTATATATAAGATAAAAAGGTGTATATATGTGCATAATCTAATATCAATATATATATATATATATATATATATATATATATATATATGTGTGTGTAGGTGTGTGCGTGTGTGTGTGTGTGTGTACATTTATGTATCAGAATAATTGGAGAAAGTTCGTGCCGCGCAATCATAGGTGCCCGTAAGCGCGTCTGAACAAAATAAGAATCATTATACATGTTTTTTAATATCTTTTACTGCACACACACATACACAGCACGCACACACACATATTATATATATATATATATATATATATATGTGTGTGTGTGTGTGTGTGTGTGTGTGTGTGTGTGTGGTATGTACATGTATCTGTATATATATATATATATATATATATATATATATATATATATATATATATATATATAAAACATGCATCAAATTGATAAATATATAAATACATTTCAATATATATATATATATATATATATATATATATATATATATAATTATTTAAAAAACATAATTCCTTCGCTACATAAGTGTTCTCATGTTTCAAAAACAAGAGCCAAACATCAATATAATTATTAAAATTAAATTGAGTTAAAGTATCAAGCACTGTTTCATATTCAAGCGAAAGTTTAGGAATAACCAATCTTGAAATTTACGCATCTTTATAAGCATATTCGTTCGCAAAATTATTTACTATGGAAACGGATGGAGAGACCATTTTGATAAGGGGTATAAGAGTTAATTTGTATCCACATATCAGTTACCTTCAGAAAGAGGTCAAAAGAAAGAAAGAGGACCGGGGTGTCCATTTCAAAGCGAATGATGACATCGTCTGGTCAGTCACAGCGACAGATAGCTTTTGGCACCATAATATGTCGTTAAGCGTCTAAAGAATTTATTTTTCTTTTTATTTATTTATTGTTCTAAAGGGCTGTTTCGTACATAAACGCGTCGTACTGAACTACAATTTGTTTTTTGACGACTTCATAAAGGATTTTTCTATCTTATGATTGAGTTAAGCTTTTAAACCTTTTATTAGACTATGAAATCTAATTTTTTATGCTAATTATTTACTGCGAAAATTTGTTGATGTCGGCAAAAAACATTAACTCATGTCTATGGTTTAATAAATTTTCATTATTTAGAAACTTAATGGTGTGCAGTTTTTCATGTAGGCCTAAAGGCCATGGGCCATCCCATGTTTTACAAGTTCTTATTCTATTTATTATTTTCCATTTTACTTTTTGTGTTTTATTCATTTCTTTTAAATGCCAAAAATATTTCGATAGAGATGTCTGATTTCTATTTCTAATATTATTGAAGGAGCTTTTGTGTTGTCTCCATCTAATTTTAAATTCATTCTTCGTTGATCCAATGTATATCCTTTCAGTTTTAGGACTCTCAATGGATGAGATAGTGCATTAGTATACCACAGATTTTGTGCGGCATTTATTTTCCAACGGGTAGTCTTGAGGGTTTCTACAATCACATAACTTTTCATTATTTTTGTCTAATTTTAGTTTAGGATTTTTATTAATACTGTTTTTTCATGCGTGTTTTTCCAGAATTTTATTATTATCTTTTGCTTATGATTCTTTCTAGATTTTCAGTGTAACCTCAAGAAATTGATACTTTAATTCAATTTAATTTCAATAATTACATTGAGGTTTGGCTCTTGTTTTTGAAACATGAGGATTCTTATGTAGCGAAGGAATCTTTTTTTAAAAGATAATTATAATTTAAGCTCTACTTCTGTATGGAGCACTGTTTTTAAAATATAAAAACAAAAATACTAAAGAACCCGGGATTATTTACCTAACGTGTTCTTTCCTATCTTTCTACACACACACACACACACACATATATATATATATATATATATATATATATATATATATATATATATATGAATGGTTGCGTTGCGGAGTTTACATTCATATTTGTAACTACTTGTAATTACATTGATGTACATGCATATTTTGAACTTTGTTTTGTCCTCATTTTCACTTGTCTGTCACTCTGTGCACGTATAAATAAGTTGATAATGTCTCAAACACCATCCTACGAATAAGTTATATTCCCTCTCCATCGATTTAGAATAAGTGACAAAGAAGTTAGCTGTTTGACTTCCGTCTCGAAGTCACAAGAATATGGCGTGGAGTGAGAATAGAATTGGCTACACAGACGGAACAGACTACGAGAAGCATTGCTCGAAATCAGCTTCCTTTATATTTTTAAATTTAAATTTAATTTACAACTGGAACAAAAGACTTGGTCACCCAGGAATGATCAAACTCACCCCACAGTCAAACTTCCCAAAGAAAAGGACCCCCCCACCCAACTGAACATTTAAGTGATGAAATGAACTGGTGATCGTCATTTTAAAAATGTTATGCCAAAATATACGACACGTAGATGCGCATATACGCCCAGTCCCACACTGTTCATATATCCTTATGTTTGTGTGAGCTGCAACGCATGAATGTGTGTATATATATGTTTGCGTAAGTATCAGTGGCGTTCCGACGACAATTTTCCCTCCCATTACGATAAAATCACCGATATACGCAACCATATATAAATCCCAAATTTAAAAATTAATTAGTTTGTCTGATGATCGCAAATAGCGTGAAACCCATGGTCACAAACTCACATCAATCCAACTATATATATATATATATATATATATATATATATATATATATATATATATATATAATATTTTTCTCTAATGAAATATTTGAATTTTTTCAAATTTTAACTCAACCTATTTTTATTACGTTAAACGTTAATTTTAGTGGATACTGTATTTGAGAAAACGCTGGGATAGAGTGTTTGTAGACATAAGAATCAACACTGCATGTTGACTGTCTTAGTCAACATTCTTGCGATAACAGAAGTATGTCCTTTTTGATGGAAAAACTTTAATTTTGATAGTGGGGTAATATTTTCTCTCTCTCTCTCTTCGTCATATGTGTAAGAGGATGAAGCAAAAATATTCAATACCCATTCATGAATGTGGTAAACTGATGCCACAGGAGAATTTTAATTTCCAGATTCTAATCAGGTCGACGTTATTCTGCAATGTTTTAAGTAGTTGCCAAAATTCTTGGAAATGATGATAGTACGATGTGTCAGTTTATCGTTCCCTGTCATCACAGTCGTAATCATTATGCCATATAAATTAAGGAACATTTCGCATACTTCACATATACCATAATTAGTTTTTAACCTAAAGGTAAAGGTTACAGAGTTCTGGGTAAAGAGTTAGAACTTATCATGCATCGGTGGTTCGACAGTTCGTAAATGGAAGGGACGTAACTCCACCATGAACTTCTCACGATTTGCTGTCGTTTGAAAGATAACTAAACGAGCAGGATTGTAAGAATGGTAATGAATCAGCTAAAGATTAGTCACAAAGATGATCGAAGATCTCCAATTCTTATTTATGACAGTCACACATCAAGCCGCCAGCAATACAACGACCTGCATCACTTGTGTTCATATATAACATTTTTTCTAAGGAGCATTTAAGTTTACCAGATAAAAGCTGTAATAATATTCTTTGGTCAGATGAAACCAAGATTATTTGACCTCACCTTTAGAGGAAATAAAATGAAGAATTCAAACCAGGGAACACTGACTAATCTGTGAAACCGGAAGAGAGCTATGTGGTCTGAGGCTATTTTTCATCAAATAATGAATGGACCCATGCACTGAAATTCAGAGGGTGTCGGAAATACCTCCCACGTATACCTCCCAGAAATACCTCCCACATAATGGTATGACATAAGCTAGATATTGGCGTTAATGTCTTACAATTTTGCGGGAGATATTTCTGGGAGGTATATGTGGAAAGTATTTCTGTCGCACCCTGTTTATTAAGCAAGAAGCGACTTACATCAGTGAAGATTTTAAAATGAAACCACATTGGGTGTTTCAGTAGGACAAAGATAATTAATACCTTGAAAATAAGAAAAAAAAACATTCAAATGATTCAGTGAGACTACAGACAGAAACTAGATTGAAAATTTCTGCTGATGCTTGTCCACCTAGCAATTTGAACGAACTAAAGATTTTCCATGAAAATGGATTAAAAATACCAGTGTGCTTGAATCTAATGCATACTTATAGAATTTACGGGGGGATTGTTTTTGGTGCTAACAAAGATTATTTCCTAAATTATTACACGTTGGTTATTAGACGTACCTCTGATGGTCACGCCTTATCGTGTTGGACGGGCTTGTGTGTTTCAATGTCTCTGAGAGCAATGCCGTCGGGAGTTCTAAATTCCTGCTAGGGCTACACTTGGTGGCAAGTTCGAAGACGAGGACCCAGAATAGGCGTGTCCAACCTGAAAACCCCTATGGTGGAACAAGCGGATGACGACAACAACCGGTCTCAACGATTGAACCAGCGGAGGCAGAGGGCTACGCATAACAGATCTGCTACAGAAGACGCCACTCGAAATTATAATAGAGTCAGCGGCAGTTCGTTGCAGCTTCATGGCTGGATTCTATAAATTTCATTCCATATGTGCCGCAGAGGTCATGAAATCAAGTATGTGGGTCACTTTCTGGCAAGTTGAGGTCCACCTTATTCACGACATTTAAAATGGAATCTTCTACTTATTTTAATTTAGCAATCAACGCCATCATCATAAAGGAAGTGATCAACAAAGAAGAAATTAAATTCTTGGACACGAGATAAAGCCGCTGACGATGGCACATTGTTTGAGTCTATATTATTTAAGGTAGTGAATCCTTCTCCGTCCATCATAATTTGAAATAATGTTTTAATAAATTTTCAGACGTATTTGTTGAAATGTTTGCAAATATTGTAAAAATGTAATTGTCATAACTTTTACTAATGTAATATGTAAAGCATTTGTCACGTAAGGTTTAGTATGTATTTAACCTACTAGAGACATATGTATATAATGTGATGAAGCGTTTTTGATATATATAACATACGTATGTTTACTAATATATATTGTATATTTACGCAGCAATCCTTCCTTTATGCATGTTTCATTAAAAACGACAGACAAGGTACTACGGTTAAGCATTTATTTAATTTTTCTTGTGTTCGAACAAGAGCTTTCTTTTCTGGACAGTCCAAATTTTTTATATTTCAGAGAGCTTTCGGCTATACCTTCAGAAATGGCTGAAGGTATAGCCGATGATTCGATTTTTCAGCTTAAATGAGTGTGTGCGTTCTGTGTATGTCTTAGTGTGTGGTAGGGATGTTTTAAATTTCTGAATACGATTAGCACATTGTGGCTTTGTTCGTAGTTAATATTGTTAAGAGTTGGCTTTTTCTGTTTTATTATTAAAGCTTCTATTATTTTTAGTTTTTTTTTGAAGGTGGATGCAGTTAATATATTTGTGTTTTCTACTACTATGTTTCTAATGGAGTCTGGTAAATTTGTGTGTGTGTTTAAATGGGTTCTAATGGAGTTGTGATCAAATAGGTGTAACGTAAGACGTCTAGATAAGCATGTGGTTGAGTAAACGATGTAATAACCACATGCTTAACCAGACGTCTTACGTCTTCTTACCAGAAAAGAAAGCTCTTGTTCGAACAGAAGAAAAATTAAATAAAAAGCTTAACCGTAGTACCTTGTCTGTCGTTTTTAATGAAACAAGCATAATATATATATATATATATATATATATATATATATATATATATATATGAATGAAGAAATATTCTCTTAAGGTGTGTTATATTTATGGGATAAAGTGCTCAATATCAGAGATAGAACGTGTGTATATATATATATATATATATATATATATATATATATATATATATCGGGTTTGACAGAAAAAATATCCAAATCGTGTAACAGCATGGGATAATTATCCATGCACAAAATGTTTAATATCCTAAAAAAACACAAAACAGATTTTCGTTTTTTTCCAGATTTTCAGATAAGCTACCTTGACACTATTTGTGGAAAGAATCACTGAAAAACCCTTTGAGATATTCAGCTAAAAAGAGAACAGGTCAAGATCGTTTTGTGTCAGACCCACTATAACATACCAACTGAGCAATAGCGAGAGGAAAAAGATCATTAAGCCTTTCAATAATTGTACCAATCTTCATACTCTGGCTTCCATCGTCAAAGCCCATTCAAGAACCATAAAGAGAATGGTGAATAAGTTTTAAAAAGAGGGAACAGTAGAGAGGAAAACTGGATCAGAAGGTCACAACAACAAAATCGTTCATCTTTTCAACTTAGAGCTAAATGCATTCTTATTGTTCAAAGTAGAGTCGAATAGTGTTAGAAAAACCTTAGGGAGTTCCAGTAAGATATTTTAATAAATTCTAAGATACAACGGTTCAAAGCTTAATCTAACAATTAGACAATTTTGTTGTTACGCGATTTGGATATTTTTTGCTGTTACACCGGATATATATATATATATATATATATATATATATATATATATATATATATATATATATGGTGTATCGATAGTGGAGCAGTTGTGCACAGGTGAAATGGGATGTGGAACTGTACTGCTCCACAGCCTACATCCAATTCTCATACATAGCTCCAAGAATTAAGATGGGCTTTGTGTCCGCCACACTCCGGTCAACGTTATCGACCTGCCGGTTAAACACTGGAGGGTAGTCGGAAGGGTTTCCCGACCCGGTCGGTGAAGAGGAACGCCTATCCCCAACCCACTTGTACCAAGCAGTCATCGGTCAGTCGCCAGCCTGCGAGTAGGAGCTGCTTGTCAGAGGTCAGAAGAAGGTACTTGAGTAGAATTTGCTTCTCACCAATGGAATACAGAGAGAATGATGGTGATTCGCTAAAATGTGCGTGTGAAGATTATAACCGGTGGAACTAAAGAATGTAGTTCGTTTGGAATTAGCGATAGAACAGTGAGAATTTGGTTACAAACTCGTCTGTGAGAGATGGATTGCAGAGTGGAAAACAATTCATCACCCACAAGGAAGCGGGGACGCTTTTGGACTATCAAGACTGGAAATTGACGACTGGAAAGCTTATGCCCATATATGAAAGCAATACTCCATTTTATACCTGCTCTGGCTCTTGTAATGGTAGAGAATAGCACAAGGTATCAGGTACTTGTTGAAGCGGTACATGGAAATATTTTTCCTGCCTCTTTGGAGAGTTTCACCTGAGACCCAATAGTTGCCCAATCCACGGGTCCTCCCTGAGGGAACATCCATTAATCGTGACAGATCCGATCGGCGATGATAGAATATCATGTTTGGTTTTTGAGGCACTGAATGCAGCTAGCCAGTTCCCTCCAAGTTAGAGCTAGATTGATGGAGAGATCAGCTGCCAATCTTTAGTCATCGCGATTTTTGGTAGAGCACCAAATTACCTTTGTATCTTCAGCATAGCTATTCATAAATAATCGGAGTCTATTCTTAGGCAGATCATTTATGCCTAAGATTTTGGCTAGCATAATATATATCATAAAGCAGCCGCAAAAACTCTATTATATGGTTGTCTATGGACTAAAAGAAACAGTGCAGGATTTAACATTGTTATGGGTACATTTGATTCTGCTGAGGTATGCCAGCTAGTTGAAATTTTGTCATAAAGATTTCTTTTCGGCAATAGAGGCACTTTAATTGTTAATTTTTACTTTAATTCTCCTCCGTAAAACAAGTCCAAAAACAAAGAACGATCGAGAAAGGAACTAAATAAATTTTTCAAAGATTACGTTATATTAATGTTTCTTGGACTTGTTTTGTTAAATCCAACTATTTTAAATATTTAAAAAAAATTGTTTTTAATAATGATTTAAATGTTTTTTTTTAGATTTAGTTCTGTTTATTTTAAATATATAATATAAGCATTAATCCCAGTCTACTTCAAATATACAATATTTAAAAAAAATAAAACCCACTAATCCACGTATAATATATTGATTGCGCCAGTATTGCGTTAACGAGAATTTTTTATTAAAATTTAAATTATGTAAAGATCAGTCTCTACTCAGCACCTGAAGATTGCGTTGTGCATGAAACTCCGAGTCGTGCTACCTGTGAGGAATTACACACACACACACACACACACATATATATATATATATATATGTGTGTGTGTGTGTGTCTGTGTGTGTGTCTGTGTGTGTTTTCAAACATATATTCGTATATATGCAGTCGTTTACAAATGCACATATAAACAAACATTATTACTTGTATCTTTTATGAAGCGAACCGAACAAAATAACTGTACGATTCTGCCCAAAGACTAAAATATTAATGTCGCTGGCCCGACCATTAATATTATTGCAAACGGATACCTGCCATCCTTCCTTAGGCATTTACTTTTATAGTTGGTAAAAAAGGTCGTCGTTTCTAATCAGCTCGGTTATCAGGTACGTGACCTCAAGTGGCCTATAAGATGTGCAGAGGTGGTGGCTGTCAGAAAGCAGATTGTTAAGGTGCAATTAGCCTCAAACCAGATTTTTCTGATCTGAAAAATTGGTAGGGAAGAATAAGAAATGCTTATATATTCATATATCTATATTTCGAATAGAACAGACTTTATTGTTCGTTGAATATAATTCAAGATACTGTATTTTTGTTATTGCTAAAATTTATAGTTTGATTTATATTTGTATTTTTTGTTTTTTATTTAACGGATTTGCGTTTGATTATACTTTTTGACATGATAAATCTATTGTAGATATGAAGCTAAACAACAGTAGAAGACCGGAATGAAGACCGATCGAAATAATGAAGATTACACTAAAATGCCGAACAATTAATAATTGTTAAACAATGTCGAAGTCAAGACGTTGGTGTGCTGATATACCAAACCATTTAGAATGTACTTCAGGCGGCAACATTTTAGAGTTGAGCCTTAGGAAATGCTAAGTAAGTTTTCATTTTTAATATTCTAGTAATGTTATTAAAGTTAGATGAAGCATTATCAATTACTAGTATTTGACAGTATTTCATCTTAATTTTACTTATTTACATTGAAATTACTCCAACCATCATTATTAATCAGTACGAATAAGAAATAAAAGTTACTCAAACGCATATTCTTTTTTTTACTTGGGAATTCTGTGTTTGAGAGTTTCTCTACTGTTTCACCAACTGTTATCAAAGTTTCAGAAAATCAAATCTAATAATATAGAATGATACTGTGTGTTAATATTATCTTGAATTTTATAACCATTGTCAACCGTTATCAATATTTGAATAGAATTTCTTTCCTCTTAATTTATGCATTTCTAACGGTCTTGGATATCTGTCTTGTTTACTGTCTGTGTTGATAATTATGACAAAAAGATATAGAAATGAAAACGAAAGAATTATTAAACAAAACATGTATAATTGTATTTTTTCGAGTGTTTTCTTTTGGAAAATTCCGAATAATTTTGAACTTAGTAGTTATACTTTTGAAAGATAATTCGTTTTGACTAAATTGGCACAAAAGAGTATATTCAGCGAAAATTAGTTGATCTCCAAATTAAACAATTGGCGCAGGCCGTCTTCCTCGTGAAGAAGGAATTAACCCCAAAATAATACAATGTATTTGACTTTTAGATTATTATATTAGAAACTGTATTGTTAGTAACGCTTAAATATACACTTGACTTGAACAAATTCCTTTTTCCTCAAAGTCCGTACAGAAAATTGCCGAAATTTTCTGAAAATGTTAAAAATTCATGTTACTGTGGTAATTTTCATTTATTTATAAATTCCTGAATAAACTTCACAGGAAATTTGCTTTTTACGCCTAATTAAAGACTTCGACGAAGTCCATAATGATAATGGACAGAGAATCTAGGCAAAAGTTAAAAACAATTTAGAAAAAAATTAAGCAATCTAAGGAAATTTATGATTAACATTAAAATATTGAACGATAAAAGTTATTGATATTATAATCCGTTTGATCACGAAATTTTGGAAATGCGGACATCTCTCTCTTACTCTTTCAACACACACACACACACATATATATATACAAGTATATACTAGTAGAAAATACAAGCATAATAGCCTCAGCCACATGTAAAATTTAAAAAAAAAATAATGGAAGCCTTAATAATAAAAAAGAAAAAACCAACACTCAATAATATTAACTACGAACACGGCCATAACATGCTGACTGTGTTCGGAAAATAAAACATCATTATAACTCTAGAAACATATACACAACCCATACACCCAGTTAAAAAGTAAAAATAAAATCATCCTTGATAATGACTAAAAGTATAGACGAAAGGTCTTGGAATTACACACCATTTGGACAGTTTCTACACACACTATTTCCAGAAAAGAAAAAATTTGTTCGAAAAAGAATTAAATAAAAATCTTAATCGCAGTAACTTGTCTATCGTCTTTAATGAAACATGTATAAATGAAGGATTACTGCCTAAATACACAATTATATATATATATATATATATATATATATATATATATATATATATATATATATATATATATATATGGTTATCAAACTTATTAAAATGGTTTCCTGTTCTTGAGTTTTTATTTTCTGTTAGACATATTGGGAGAAATTTGAGTTCAGTAAAGAATTTCTATTCCAGTTTTCTCTCCGTCGAAGTCTAAATTAGACTCAATATAACGAAGTTATGTTAAATTAAGATGTTTATGGTGTACAAGCACTGTAACATTTATAGTTTCGGAACGAGAACTCGAAAAGCCGAGTTCGAATTACGATCGAGATTGTTACATTTACTTCCGCAGAAATACGCTTATAAAAATACAAATCCATTGGTTTCCCTAGCTATGGCTTAAAGAGCAGATTTCTAGGTTTGCTTGACATATCTGAATTCAAAACCTGGCGAAACACATACCATATAGCCATCGACAATATCCTAGAGTTCACAGTGACTATGATCTTAATTGCAGTCGATCTGATAGATACAGATGTGTAATTATGTACAGATATTTATTTTATGAACTCACATGAAGAAAAAGATTGTTACTAGTCGCAATAAGACTTACATAGTTTACTTTCCTGCTACTTATATTAACATTTTTTTTCTTAATTGGTATTCAGATGCCTTCCTCAGCCATTCGCAGTGTGTACAATTCTGTATTGTCAAATTGTTCCTTTTTTTTAAAAAAAAAAAAAAACAATTTTAGGTAGGTAACCCTTTTATGCAGACAGAAAAAAGATAAAATATTTCCAGATGATTTCTACAAAGAATAATGAGGCAAAGGATGCGACTTTGGAAGCCTATTAACAAAAATAAAAAGATGTGATAATAGGAAGTTATTAGAAAACAATACTACTTCTGTCTGAATTTCTTCTATTAGGACTCATCACTTTGCATATTATTTACATTCTGACTAATATCTTTCTTTTTGTTATTACGTTGGGCTTTCTTACCATATTTAGGTGTTTGACGATCCGAGTAACCCTCGGGAATTTAAAACTTTATTTAATTAATTTACGAGGCTAGATTATTCTCGATAAGCTGTTCCTCTATAAGGATTTCTCGTTCTTTTTGACAGACACCTGAAGAAGGCCGCCAGGTACGACGACCGAATCGTTAAGATACTAATAGCAAAGATTTGGGACATTAGTCCAACTGCAAATAATGCACATAATAGACAATATTTAAGACTTCAAAATTCTTCAACGTAATGCCTCTCTGTTTTGGTTAAGCGTTTGTTATGTAGCTGGTTAGCTCGTGGCCATAACATACATACAGTAATGTTTATATCTTCTGATTCAGTAGGATTAAAGAAAAATGATAAATTATGTAGGAATCAACTGGATTAATATACTCAAAATGCGAAGCGTGGACTGAATAGTTTGATTTGTAATTATGGGATCGCTGAATATGGACTGTCACAAGACATGGAAAATAATGGAAGGTACAACGCTCGAAATGCAAAGAATAAAAAAGAGCAAAATGAGCCTATGTTTGAATTGCTCAGTAGCTAATAATAGGTATACGAGTCAGGAAAATACGTTGTAAAAAGGTGATTGAACAGAAAACTTTGAAGACGCAGTCAACACCAGTAATTCATATGTCACATCATTGGAAGTAGTAACGACGACAAAGCATTTTCATAAAATTCGAGAACTTATATATGTACGAAAAATAAATTGTTATTCGGACATTTGGTAGCATATCGTTGTGTACAATGGTTGATTAACGTTAAGAAAAAATAAAGCCGAGTGTAAGAGATGTGAAAATAAAAACGGTAGGTAATTTGCTAATTATCAAATCTCCGCCTTTCTTCCTTCCCCGCCATATATATATATATATATATATATATATATATATATATATATATATGTATATATATGTGTGTGTGTGTGTGTGTGTACATTAATTACCATTACTTTTGACGTAATTAATGAACGGCTGGCTGCTACCACACCCCGATTGAAAATGATAGAGGGAAGCAGTAACGATGAGCAGGCTGTGAAAGATTGTGACAATAACAAGCATGCTTTTGCACACACATGAACATATTTGAGGATTTTTCAATGTATGTATGCAGGAACATGTTTGTTCATTTAAGGTTAAAAAGTGGAAAACATACACAGTGCTAAGAACACGTGAATGTATATATATATATATATATATATATATATATATATATATATGTGTGTGTGTGTGTGTGTGTGTGTGTGTGTGTGTGTGTGTGTATGAAATTCGACGTAGCTAATTCAGTGTTTCTATGTATCTAAACAGTCTACTATTTTATGACCCCTAATCAGTGTTCTAATCGTGATAAAAAGCTTTTTCAGAAGACGAAAGATTCTTCCCTTCAGAGGCTTGGCGCAACATTTCTCCCTTGCAATGAATGCATATTTTACTCTATATATTTTGTCACTTTGGCAATTGAATCATGCTGGACATTATTTTGTTTGTTCGGCTTTGGATGAAGATTAAGAATTTGAATAATCACTTCCAGATACCCTAAAACTGACTGGTGCTTGGTAAAATTCACTCTTCGTAGCCGTCATTATATTCAAACACTTTTAGTTAGATTTGTCTCTCAACCTTCGTTTCTATAAATATTTACTCATGCATTTTCTTTCGCATAAGGTCAACGGAAATTGAGCGATACTGAAGGCAAATCTTTCTCGTAGTAAGAGACCACACCTAATTTAGAATTCATAATGTGAATTGATTTTCATGGATATGAAGCCAATTTTTGTCTTCTGTGCGCCGTTATATAAATCTGTACCTTCTGACCCAAGAAATGGCGATTTCCAAGTAAGTAAATCAGATTTTCTATGGCTAAGATCTATTACTATATTAAAGGGAACGTCTTCATTCAGTTCTAAGGAAGAACAAAAGATGTGACATAAAAAGAAATCCCGATCGATCAGATATACGATTCTGTTCAGCATTTTCCAAAAGTCGTCGTATGTGAATAACACTTGCAGAAAACTGGAGATGAGTGCAATCGAAACATTGTGTCTACTGGAGTAATCTTGGAAATTTCTTGCTATAAGAACCAATCTTGAAATTGCTGGAGAAAACTGTATGCTGTAGTAAGGACCACGTGTTATTCTAATTCCAAAATTAACGCCACGCTCTATCCTGGTCATATGAAATCATGACTATATTGTTAACCAATGATCTAAGAAAAAACCATGACTATCTTATTAACTAATAATCTAAGAAAATCGCAGACGAAGGAACTAATTCAGTATCGCTATCAGCATGTACTCCAAGTATAAAAACAGCATACTGCGCCTTAAGAATCAATGGATAATAGTAAAAAAAAAAAAAGAACATTTCAGAAACAATGTTATTGATTATTTTTTTTAGTTTTTTTTGTTTTGATTTTATGGCAAACACTGGTCGATTTACATTTCACATTTCATTTATTATGTTTAATACTTTGTAGAATAGCCATTATTCATTTCTACAGCCACCAATCTCTTGTAGTTCTCAGTTAATAATACGCACATTTTAGATGGTATTTTGTTCCATTTTTCTTCGGATATGGTCTTCAGATCCGAGATGTATGTTGGAGCTCTCGATTGGCTTTGAATTTT
Source organism: Acanthosepion pharaonis (assembly GCA_903632075.3). NCBI lineage: Eukaryota > Metazoa > Mollusca > Cephalopoda > Sepiida > Sepiidae > Acanthosepion > Acanthosepion pharaonis. Next base: position 1,206,224 of record CAHIKZ030002777.1, read on the forward strand.
CAAATAACTCCACATATTCTCGATTGGGTTTAAATCTGGTGACTCACTTTGCCATATCAGGATATTTACATTATTTTCAGCAAGCCATTTCTTCATAGATTGTGTAGTGTGCTTAGGATCATTGTCTTGGAAGATCCAATCAAGAGGAAGTTCGGGATTTTCAACTGAAATCATTAAATTTGCTTCCAAGATATTTTGATATGCTGCGGCATTCATTCTACTATCTATTACTAATATGTTGCCAGTAAGTACATTTTGCAGAAAAAAACATCCCCCAAACCATAATGCTGTTACTACCAAATTTCGCTGTTGGAACTGAAGGCATCAGCATCTTTGCTCCATACATGATTTCTAGAATTATGTTAATCAACTCAATTTTGTTGTCGTCAGTTCATAATTCTCTTTCCCAATACAATTTTTCCTTATCCTTATGTTTACGAACGATTTCAACCTGGCATATCTGTGTTTTTTCAATAGCAGTGGAGTTTTCCAAGGTGAGCGTGACTTTAGATTGTTCCTATGAATTTCATTGTTTATTGTCCTTTTAGTGACACAGATTCCTGATGAAAGCAAATCATCCTGCAACTCTTGACAATTTTGGATTTTGTTTAATTTGATGCATTAATTTCCTGAAAGATCTTGAAGCAATTATCCGTAGAACACCTGTTTTTCTTTGCTTTTCAACAGTTTTGATTTTTTTATACCTTGCAATGACTGAACGAATTGTAGCAAATGGAATATTCAGCTTGTCTGAAATTTTCCTGTAACTTTTACCTTCTTTCCATAGCTTAACAATCAGTCCTTTTTGCGAATTAGTTAATTTATTACCTCTTGCCATGATGATAACCTTCTTGCACAAATATCAATTAAAGAATGTTCTGTTTGTATTTTTAGGCTAAAAATAACTGCTGATAACATTATTGGGACATTCGAGAATATTCCATCTAGAGTATTAAAGCAATTTAAATGTTTTAAAATCTGAAATTTGCATTGTACGAATACATTTTTCATCCATTAAAATATATAAATGGGATTTATTTCTATGAAATCAATTTTTTTCTGTTTTCTATGCATATTTAGTTATTTAGTTAGTTATTATGCATCAGTTAATCATATGGAAATTATGTTTATTTATTAGTTGGAAATATAATAAAAAAAATTGTAAGTGTACAAATATTTGTCCCCACCCTCCACGCTGATTGAATTTCACCTGTAGACAAGGCTATATCTAAGGTGGCAAGATTTCAATGATATGGGATACGAGTTCAAGCCTCCCTAGAATTTATGACTATTTCCAACATTTGCTTTTTGTTTAATGGGCGTCAAGCGTTATTATAAACAACAAAAAGAATATGTAAGGAAAATTCGCGCCAAATTAATAATGACCCTCTTTCAATTAATAGGGAGGGTATGGGATGCAAAGTTCACTGGCCTTTATGTTGTGTTTAATTATTAAAACTATTCTGGCCTAAATAGTTGACATTTAAGAAAAGGAAGTCATGTTTTGTCGAAAATATATTGTGTATTAGCATTTTTCCGTTGATTGCACAGACGGTTGAAATAAATGAAATTGTTTATAGCTCGATACTATTTTTATATATAAGTTCATTTTATTTCAGTACGCGACCTGATTGAGAGATTGTTTTTCCGCCAATCTCTTGAAACAGCATGTTTGTCTTAAATATTAGCAATAGAAATTTGTTTTATTCTCCTGGATTCGAATGCTAAACCCTAGAAGTTAAATGAAGTACGCAACTGTCACAAATACGAGGTAGGCTTTTTTATTTACGAAACTTGGTTTAGTTTGGTACAAGGCTACAGTAACACTACCCAAAACGAGAGTTCAGTTTTGACAACCGCGGTCTCTTTTTTACCAACTCATTATCAAAATTCATATTTATTAAGTCTATCTATGTATGAAATAATATATAAAAAAATGTTATGCTTATCTCTCAATTGAATGAGCTTCTCTACTTTGAAAAAATGTTTTACATCCCAAACTATCGTGTTAATAAAAAAGAAAATATTCACTTGTCTCAGAAATAAGGTAGACTACAGGGAAATTACTTGCTGTAGGTTAGTCTGACACAATACCATGAGTATGGAAACCAGAATTAAATGCACTATTAATTTTCTGCGATACATTGAACAATTAAAAATCTAGCTTTCGATGAGAACTACATTGGGAAAGAAACGTGGCTAAATCTTGTATTTAAAAGTACGTATTGTGCTACAATAGAAACGATCTGTGAGAAGCTTCACGCTGAAATATATCTTATTCTGTAGATATCTGTTTGCATTTTTCATTTTCTCTGTGTGTGTATATTTTAATAAATTTGGCTGCTGTTTGGTGAGTTCATTAAGAAAAGCAAGGGACAAAGGAACAAAGAGAATCCAAAATAAATAAAATAGGGTTTAGGGAGCGGGGGGGATATTTGAAAGGAACGAGCAGACAAAAAGGAAAACTCAAAGAGACAGGATGAAAAAAAAAAAGAGTAGAAACCGAAGCTGAAAAGAAAGTGATCTCTGTAGGCGGTAAAAGAACCAATAAGAACGGAATGAAGATAACAAATGAAGGGGGTGCTGAGACCCACCAGTGTCGACCAGGGAATAAGAAAATACGACCAGAGTAGGAGGTAGGCAGAATGTGGGGGGAAATATATTTGTGCTTTTGTATCTCATAATATTATCATTTATCACTCTTATCTTTCGTATGGTCGATCAGCGTTGAACATGCCCTATATTGTTTTTTCAAAAACGCAAAACTGATATTCCTAAAGCATAGGGCACTTTAGCATTGGGTAGTGGTTAGCAAGCTCGTCTGCTACTGTAGTGATTTCTTAATCACTGGGTCCCCAACAGCTTTGAGAGACTAAGATAAGCTTAAAAATGTTGGCATTCATTGAAGTTACTTTAGTCTGGCACAAGAGTAAAAGTGGGTAAAAATGAGGGAGAAGAAGAAGACTGTACTGCTAAATTTTCATCGTAGAAGGAGGGGGGCTATCTGCCTTGAAAATCAGCAGGTTAATTCCAGGTTTTTCACATCGGTTTGAGCACGGGTCTGATACACCGGTGGAAAATACACACATTGGATTAGATTATTTATAACATTTAGCTGAAATAGCAAAAAATGGAGATAAAAGTAGAAAGATTGTGTTGCGCCAGTGTTCCACTTGTAAGGAATGTCTTTTTTTGATAATCAACATTCGACATCCAGAATTAAGTTGTTTTTTTCTCGATAATATTACTGATATGCATATTGACATATTTGCTGACAATGTGTTAACATTTTATTTCTAAGATGATTAGACAACTAATAGCAAAGATTTATCATATGCGCGCTAGTTATGGATTTAACGATTTACTTGAGGGCTGAGCCATTCTTTTGGCTGTCATTTATTGTCGTATGCCAGGAACAAAAATCTTTTAAAGATAATAGGACAGAAGAGAACATCAATCTCCCACTAAATCTTAACAAAAGCTAAAAACTGAGCCATTATTTGACTCGCTGCATAATTTATTCTTATTTCACATGCAAGGGATCGTTATTATTATGATGATTACAACTATATTTTTTTACAGTGAGAGTCAGTCTTTACAAGGCCTGGGGGCCATCCGAGGTAGAGGGTTATGTTAGGAGGTCACTTGTGGGTATAGGTGAGGGAGATAACGATTAACCTTAGCCTTGAATAGGTTAAGATTATAGTGTTGAAAGTCGGTTCAACAGAGCAGTGGTTCGCTGGAAACAGCTGCTCGTGTGGAACCTATTTCTCTCCAGTGTAAAACGGAGAGAATGTGGGTGGTTTACTGCTATGTAAGTGGCATGGCGTGTTTGCCTTGGCGGGACCAGGGAATGAAGTTCGTCCGAGCACTTTCCATGGAAGTAGCGGTAGAGCAGCGAGAGGCTTGCCATATCCAGCCTGTGGAAAAGAGGTTGAAGGGTGGTGAATAATTTGTCAACCTTTGAACACCATCAAAGCTTGAGTGTGAAGTCTTTTTTAGCATTTTTATGTTATTATTATTATTTCTAATATATTATTTTATTATTATTGTTTTATTGTTATTATATAATTATTTTATTTTATTATACAATATTTATATTTTTATTATTACTATATTATTTTATTATTATTATTATTAGTATTATTATTTTTATTATTAAATTATTTTATTATTATATTTTATATTATTTTATATCATTTTATTAGTAGTAGTATTATATTATAAACGGTGCGGTGCATAAATTGTCATCTAAATTAGGCTAAAATGGAAATAACACTGACATTTCATTTTAATATATATTTACCAAAATTACACAAAATATCTTGAAATACTAAAGAGTAAATTCATGTAATAAAATCGCCATTGGCTTCAACCAAAGACGCCAGATGATTTCGGAATCTCCTTCACCTCTTTTGAATGGACCCCCTGTTTAAATTGGGGAATGTTGCCATAATCTTTGCCTTCAGTTCATCTTTGGTCACTCGCTCAACCAAACATAATAATCAAGGGGGTTGCAGTTTGGGGTGTTAGGTGGCCAGATGTAAGGGATGATGTGGTCGCAGAAATTATCTGACAACCATGACAGGGTTTCCCTGCTTGTGTGAATGGTGCAAAGTCCTGTTGCCAGACATAGGGTCTTCCAGCAGCCACCCTCTTGACTCAGGGCAACCCTACCTCCTCAAGGCACATGATGTTGACCTCCATGTTGAGTCTGTGGGCCTCGAAAACAAATTCGGAAGTTCTTTTCTTATCAGAACGATCAGAGTGAGTTTTCTGAGCTGACGTACTTTCGTAATCACCATTAGACTCATCCAACTCTTTCCGAATCCTCTCAGAGGCTTGGCGCAACATTGCTTCCTTGCAATGAATGCATATTTTACTCTATATATTTTGTCACTTTGGCAATTGAAACATGCTGGACATTATTTTGTTTGTTCGGTTTTGGATGAAGATTAAGAATTTGAATAATCACTTCCAGATACCCTAGGACTGACTGGTGCTTGGTAAAATTCACTCTTCGTAGCCGTCATTATATTCAAACACTTTTAGTTAGATTTGTCTCCCAACCTACGTTTCTATAAATATTTACTCATGCATTTTCTTTCGCATAAGGTCAACGGAAATTGAGCGAATGGAAAGACAATCTTCGTCGTAGTAAGAGACCACACCTAATTTAGAAATCATGGAAGTTCATTTCCGCAATTATAAATATTCTTCGTAATGTGGAATTTAATGATTGCATTTATAAAAAACGACATTAATGAAGAGGACTTTAATATATGAACCAAGTTTTTCAGACTGTATCAGGAATAAAAACTGACCATTATAAAATTCCCCAAACCTTGTCAGATATTGAATGAAAGAACTAACGAAATGACAGGATGCAGGCAGAGTAAGAAGTATTTAATATTTATAGTATTTAATAATGTTTTATAACAACATATGGAAAGATACATCGTGGTTCATGGATTATATTTTCATGATATTAAACCCTCATGATTAAGTATTATGACGAATACAAAATACATAATCCTTTCACAACCTAAAGCGCCCTAGATTGGGTTAAATTTTAGTAGCATGTGGGCAATAACCATTTATATCCTATATTTTTTATTTAATACATTTTATATACATATAAAGAAAATGATTATTTACACTATTTACATTGTTTGAACTGTTGTCATCTTTCGTGTCATATTCACGACGTTTCAGCTGTTTTACGTTCCGGCCTTTTTTCAGGTGCAGGTTCGAACCGAACGCTTTATTTAGTCCACCGAGGTAGATTGTTCTCGTTCCTCATGCCATGCCTTTTATCGATATCTCAGTTTGAGTTATTTCCCTTTAGTAACTCAACTCTCCAAGTTTTTGTTCACTTCAGCTGTGGTCAGGAATTGAACTCACAACTCTTTGTGTCAAGTCACTGGATTACTTCACCCAACACTTATATCCACTGGGAGATGTGAACTAAATAAAGGGTTCGGTTCGAAATTCCAACTTATATCACCTGAAAAAGGCCGGCGTGTACAACGGCCGAAATGTCGCAAATGTAATAATAAAGATGAGGACAACTGTCGGAACAATATAAATAGTGTAAATAATTACAATACTTCATCCCTCAAAATATAGACAGATGTTGAAAGATAATATTCTTAAATAAAGTTTAATTCTGTTAATGAAATGTGATGCAACATTGGAATGCTTGGTAATAATTAAGTTTAATCTTACTTTTAATATTGCATCCGATGTATTCATCTATCTATCTATCTATCTATCTATCTATCTATCTATCTATCTATCTATCTGTTCACATCACTTCTTCTCTTTATCTGGCTATCTACCACCTTATCTTACACTGTTCATATATTTCCATAAAAACCCGGTTTACACATTTGTATACGTGTGCACAATTAAAGCATTATGATACCTTTATTTATTTAAATAATATGTAAAATATTTAATAACGTTTTCATAATAACAATAATGTTTTCATATACGTATTCAATATTTTGTATCTTAGGGTTAGTATTTATTTCCATTTGAACAAATATGGATGTCATACGTGTATACACATAGGCGTGTGTCTACAGATTTGTATACCCACTTATATATCAGTTAAAATAGACAGGAAGTGTATTCAGACAGATACACACGCAAATGAACAGCAGGAAAGCAACCAACAAACAAACAAACAACCAAGCGCAAAACAACTGAAACAAACAGGAAAATATTTTTACAAAGAGGGTAAAACAGTCGCCCGAAGATGGCGGCCTTAGTAAAGACGTTATCAGCCATGATATCGGCGGGATATGTCGATGATGACGACGACGACAACGTGTACAACAACCAATCACCGAGGAGGGTAGTCACCCCCCACCATCTTAAACATTCATAGCATTCTTCAAGCTCAGCCCGTTCCACCAACAAATAGAATAAGCGTAATAAAGCAACTCTAGGGATCAAGGGAAAAAGCTAGGGAGAGGATTGTACGACCAAAAGAGAAATGCGTAACAGTGATTATTATATTATTTTTCGTTTTTTGTCATCGACGAGGGTCGATGAGGCAGTGCTGAATATATTCTGATATTTACTCGTGTCTTATTATGTGACATCATGCGACCGCGTTAATAACAACAGACTAGAATAAGACAAACAAATAGGCATTTAAAGAGCAGGATGTCGGGTGTAAGGAGAGATCCGTGCAGAGATAGAGAGTAGGTTGAAGGAATGACAAAGCGCCTGGTGGATAGGAAATGGGTAAGATGAAAAAAATGTTGGCATTCGGGCGTAGAACTTCAGAAGACACTGAAGACGGTTTCTGGGCATGCGTCAACAACCTATGATCTTTGACTGCAAAACAAAAAAATGGCTTAGGAAAATAACAATGACAATTAATAATAATAACTTACAGGGATGCAGCATTTAAACAAAACCATGATTCCAGTAGTTAGAGGAGCAATAGGAGTGCTTAGCAAGAGTTAATGCAAACATTAAAAAATAAAAAAAAATATATGAAATAAAAAAAGATTGTGTTATTAAATACTGTTCACCTATTTCGACAAACTACCATAAGAAAAAAACAACTTATTTTACGAAAAGGTCCAGGCAAATGACTTGGTAAATGATTGTATAAAACAGTAAAACTAAAGAAAACAATACTGCTACTGCTACTACTACTACTACTACTAATAATAATAATAACAATAATTGGAATTTTAAGAGAAATCATAAAAATATGAATTATAATGATGAGAAAACCAAACATTTAAAGATAACCTTTTATATGGAAACAACTTTAATAATAACCCTAACTTTAATAATAACCCTATTGCTAACAATAATACTGTCTATGTGGAGATGCTGAAAAATTCTTCGCCCAACTAAGTCGGAATTTAAAAGAAAATTCATGTTTTTGTCATATTGGTTAGAATTTGAGAAGTGGGTTTGACCGAGAAATGTTTATCACTTTCCCGTATTATTTTTTTTATTGTAACTGAGTTACAAAAACAACATTAGAAAACCAGAATTGGTTTAACAACAAGTTTATTACCTTTTAGTACATGGAAACACGGTGTAGAATAGAAATTAGGGAAGAGAATGTCTAGCCGTGAATAAGTGTTTTCAGCAAAAATTACTGCTGCTCCTGCTTACTCCTCTTCATGTAGGAGTATTTTTATGTCTTTCGTCCGACGGCCGAATCCAAGCTTGTATGGAAATATGCTCCCTCACAACATTTATTATTACAACTTTATCATTCTTTCAGAGAAATCACGAGTACGTGTAGTTATATGCCGGCAACTGCTTATGCGATTCGAGTTGAACCATGCAAGTATAGTAACAAGAATCGGATTTTGAACTAGATTAAGGATATCAACTGAGAACTGATAAAGGCCCTGGGATAAAAATGGTGAAGCTAGTGTCCATAATATTTGCCGTATTTAAAAAGTATCCAGATCGTCAGAATGTAAATCAGCCCAAGCAATGCTCTAAAAGGTAACAAAAATAAACTAGCTGAAAATTATTAATGAAAATGATTCGTCAAAGCAAACTTGAAGACTCTAAAAAGTTGAACGAGCGAACTAAGCATTGCAGTCGTTTAGAACAAAACCAAGATAGCTTTGGAAACCAAAAACAAAAGCGACCCCCCCCAAAAAAAAAAAAAAACAAAAAACAATCCTGTCATAAAATTGCCATCAATATAAATGATGTGATGATTTTAATAATAATAAATGCATTGACGTGTTACACTATACGTAGCTCTTATGGATTCTTATCTTTATTGATTGAAGATTTTAATATGTACATATTTTGTCTTAGTGAATTAAGATGGTAATTAAACTGTTCAATATCATAGATTTACTTGTCAATTACATGAATTTAATTAGTTTGGACATAATCCTGAGGGGTTGAGGCACCATCCATCTCTGGTCATGAGCGGAAGTAAGGAGGGAACATTATGGCCTGGGGTCAAGTTGATTGTTTTTTTTAAGTTTGAAGGATTAATGAAGCCAAAGCAATTTGAGAGTCATCTACGAAAGTAAGTCAAAAAATGTCCACAATTTCGCTATAACATATCTTTAGACGAGTGTGCGGATAATTTTTAACTTTCCCTCGTAGATACATGGCAATACCCTCAATCCGATACCGTCTGAGTGGACTGGGTTACCTGACCTGTATATATTTATGAATGTGTGCTGCCGACAAGGTTGTGTTCCTTTTTATTTCAAAACCTGTCACTGTATCGTCCATATTTGACTGGTATAATCCTTATCAAACTGAGCATCATGATAATAATATTGGTCTCCACATGCTTGTACCACATGGTCATATCGTTAGCATACTGTTCCCTGCCTTAATATTAATAATTAAAAAATTAAATAAAAGATTAAACAACGGAGAAAAAAGCCCGCTGGTCAGGCAAAATTAAAGCGAGAAAATGGAGAAATCAGATGTGAATTATCGATACAACATGAGATTTCTATAAATCCAAATGTTTCAACACTAAGAATTTTCTTGATAACACACACACACACACACACACACGCGTGTGTGTGTGTGTGTGACAGACAATGAGCTGGGATTAAGTTTTTATATATAATTTCTCATATGATTTTATAATATATATATATATATATATATATATATATATATATATATATATATATATATATATATATATATATAAATAGAAGATATGGTGGAGTAATGGATAGCGGCTCGGATTGAGGAATTGGAGAGCTGAATTTGAATTCCAGTTGAATTTATTACATTCACTTACGCTTGGTATGTATCCTCTTCTCATACTATTGATAAGCAAACTCTAAAGATCTCAGATGAGATTGAAAGAACTTGGAAAATAAAAATTATTTGAAAGAAAATCTTAGAATTTTCTTGATCACACACACACACACACACACGTGTGTGTGTGTGTGACAGACAATGAGCTGGGATTAAGTTTTTTTAATATAATTTCTGACATGATTTCATAATTTCGTCATTTCAGTAGATAAATTTTACCTGAACTGTCCAAATATATTTTTCCGAGCGCTTTCGGCTATACATTTAGCCATTTTCAAGGATGAAATATGCTGTTAACTGGAAATCAATTGTTGTATGCATGTATTTAGTATTATAGAATGTTTTAATTTCAAAACACAGACAAAATTGTGTCCATGTTCATAGTTGATAGTAGTGAGTCTTATATATATATATATATATATATATATATATATATATATATATGTGTAAATAAATATATATCGATGTATATATATCAGTGTATATATTAATATATGAGTGTTTATATATACATATGATTGTATATATATATGAGTGTATATATATGAGTGTGTGTGTGTGTGTATATATACATATAAGTGTGTATTTATATATAGAGGCATATATGATTGTCTTGTATATATATATATATATATATATATATATATATAAATATATATATAAGGTGTGCTATAATTATGGGATAAATATAAAAAATAGAGCGTGTGTAAAATATAAAAGCGAACATTGAAGTCAACACTTAGAGGGACCGACTGTTTCATGCTAGACGCAATCGTCAGGCCTGACGATTGCGTCTAGCATGAAGCCAGTTGACATTTAATGTTCTTTTTTATATATATATATATATATATATATATATATATATATATATATATATATATATATAGATATAGTCATCCACAGTCACAGATCCTCAGTGTGGCTAGTATCGAGCCGAGACCGAAACCCGACTGAGTTGCAGATTCACTTGTTCTATCGACGCTCATCAGGGAGAAAGGCGAATTTTTCGCATTTTTTTCATAAACACGCAACTGACCTAGAGGCCTCAATCCTTTGAGAGAGTCTTGCACTATTAGCATTAATAGTCCCTGTTTATAATACGCGCATTTTTCCAACACTGATCAACAGAATTAATTTTTTTCGTAAGATAATATTATATATATATATATATATATATATATATATATATATATATATATATATATGAGTGTATGCCTATATATATCTATATATGTGTGTGTGTGCTAGTGTGTGTATGCATGTATAGAATTAATATGAAAAAGTTTTTACGCTTAGCTCATGTTTACTTCGATGCTCTGTTGTTACATTGATGTGACCACTCTTCAGAATAGAGTTAAACTGCTGATAATTCTCGTTTTTTGTATTTCTAATGTGTTATGGGTGTGTTATTATCCTTTTCACCTGATGAATATTGATTGGTTGTTGACTTTTCTTCCTATGCCCTACTTTTTCTTTTTCTTTTATTCTTTCCTCACCTTCTCCGTTGATCTCTGATTTATTGCTATTTTCTGCTCCCTTTAATTTTGTTTATGGTTGTTTTCTGTGTACCTATGTTTTTACGCGTGTGTGGTCATGTATTTGCCTATGTATGTGCATCTATGTATGCATGCATACATACAAATATGCACTTACTCACCCGCACTTGTATATATCTGTGTTCGTATGCGCACGTCTAACTGTGTGTTTGTGTTTGTGCATATATTTGTGTTGCCTGTATATGTATTTTTAAGAAGTTGTATTATTTAACTCTACATAATGTGCTCTTGTTGATTTGTACTATTATTGTGGCATGGGTGTTTTATTTTCCTTTTCGTTTGATAATTCTTTTATGTTTAGTTGTACGAAAGAACAGTTCTTTTTGTTGGTGATGTTGTTAAACTAGTTAATTGTTTCTTTTGTATTTTTCATTTGGTTTATGTTTAGTATGCTCCTTAACTTCTCCGTTGATCTCTGGTTTATTTGGTTTTGTTTTTTGACCATTTACTTTAGTTTATGCTCGAATCTTTCTGTGTGTATGTATGTTTGTTCGGGTGTGTTTTTATGTGTGTGCTCGTGTATGTGTACGCATGCATGTATACATACATACGAATATGTTCGCATACACATACCCGCACGTGTATATTTGCATGTACGCGTCTGTTTGTTTGTGTTTGTGCGTGTGTTTATGTGGGTGTCTTTATATGGGTGTGTTAGTACGTTCGTGTCCCTATATTTATTTTTCTATTTTCACTTTTTTATATTTCATATTTGTGTATTTTTCCATTATGTAAAAAGTGTTGTTGAGGTAATTTGTTGGTGTTTTGTGTTTGCTTGTGATTGGCTATTATTTTGTTGATATTGTCGTTGTTGTGAAGAGCGTGTGTGTGTTTTTTGCATTTTGTAATAGGTGTACTTGTGATGATTATATATGTTTTGTATGATTGTGTATTATTTAGTTGGTTGTTATTTGTTCATATTGCGGTTACTCTTTTCTGGATGGATTATGTTTGTTTTTTATGGATTAGATTTAGATATAGTGTTTTGTGTTTGTGATGGTATTGAATTTTTTATTATATTTTTCTCTTCCGTTTATATTAGTATTCAGATATAGTAGATACTTGTTTAGATGTCTGCATTTCCTCTATTATTTCATTCATTTTTCAATAAGCTGCTTTGATTCTTAAAGGTGATGATTGTTAATTATTCCTCCAGGCACAATGTACACGTTTCTGCTGGTGTAACTGTGTGGGACTGCTTTTTTTTTTTTTAATCATTCCTCATTTAATCTTGGTGAGGACGTTATTGGTATCTGGCGCCCTATTTTGATATTGTTGTGTTTTTGTATTTTCCGTTTTAAATGAGGTTTGGTGATTATCGAATGTTTGTTTAAAGTTTATTTCTGTAGCTCTTATAAAAGTTTCTTCTGCGTATATGTTTGCTTTATATATTATGTTGTTGGTTAGGCATGTGTTGTTACGTTGACAATTTTTTTTATTTCGACAATTGCATTTGTTGTTTTGTTGATTTATGTTGCTGTGGTTATTATCGACTTTGTTGTCATTTTTTATTGTGTTTAATTATTATTTTTTCTGTGTTGTCCGTGCAGTAGTGACTGATTTTTACTATATTTTTCTTGATGATTTTTGATAGTTTGTTGCGTTTAGGGAAATGTTTTTCAATCATTTTGAAGAATATACTTCCGATTTTTGTTTTTATTGTATTTTTGTATTTTTTATGTTACTTTTTCTACTGGGTTTGGTTTGTTTTCATTTGTATATTTTAGTTTATGTGAATAACCACTATTTCTTAATGCTCTTTTTTGTTTTCGTTGAATATTTTTATGTTGCTGAAATTTGTTGATGTTCTTTTGTTTATGGAAATGGCTATGTGCTTGAATTCGCTGGGAGGGTCGTTTGTTGATGTATATAAAGTTGTTGTTTGCTTTTCAGTGTGGTTTGTATGTGTTGTTATTTAGAATCAATGTTATATCTAAGACGTTTACTATTTTAGGTCAGATTTTATGACTATTTTAAATCCTAATGTGTCGAAGATTTTTATACTCAGTTTTCTTTTTTATCTGTAGTTCTGACGTTGTAATTTCTTATGATTATTAGGCCGTCGCCCCTGTATAAGGCTACATCTTTTTGATTAAGGATTTGTGCTACCTTGATGATGATGCACATGGCTCTATATATCATCGTCATAGCTGCCCATTTTTACGTCAAAGGTATGGTTGATATTGGTATTGTTGTTATTATGTGTGTAGGCCAATAAGTACAGACATTAAGTAAATAATTACGAAGTACGAATAAACACAAACACAAGTGAATCTCATAATAATAATCAATCATATATAATGATTAAAATAATTTATCAAACAGCACTATGGAATTGCTACAAATAACTGCATTTGCATCCTGAATTATGTCTATTCAGTCACCTGTAGAATAACTGGAATGATAACCGTTACCGGCCACCAAATAACCGTTAGGATAATACAATATATACTCTACTCATAATGCACCAATGAACAGCCTATATATTCGAGCCAAATCAACACCCATGACCAGAAGATTGTGTTTAAGCATGAGACACTCTCCGCTGGGCTTTATCCTCAATTTCATATTTTCATACGCTCTATCCCTGATATTGATCACTTTAACCCATAAACATAGCAGGCCTGAAAACTTATATTTTTTCATGTATATATTGCAGATTGTGGATAGACTGTTCGAATTTCTTGTTTTGTTCATGTTAATAAGAAATATACAAGGCGAAGAAGATATACAATAATCCCAAAGAGAGATTTGTTCAACAATTTACCAGAAGGTTATGCCGATTATAAAGTCTGTTAGCAGCTAAATTAATACTCTTTGTTATATAGTGGGAGAGGATAAATCTTTTTCAGTAGAAACACCACAGTATCTTTCGCTGAGAACAAAGAACAGACTGCTGAAATGCTATGTGATATAAATTCTCGTATATGACAGAGAATGCTAGAGAATTTCTTCACAGACAGAGAGAAAACATGAACCACCAGAAATGCAGTTGAACAGAAGAATGCTGAGAATACCATAATCGAAATATATGAACAACGAGGAAGTTTTAAGTAAAATAGAAACAAAAAGGAGTTGTATTTCGAGACAGTTGAAATTTCTGAGAAATATGAGGAAAGATGACTTTGATGATTTGACACTCACAAGTTACATTGAAAGTAAGATGGGCAGAAGGAAAAAGCGAGTAACCTACCTGAGGAGGTTGTATCAGTAGTGCTATAAAGGAGAGGAAGCTGTGAAGTGCCATTATCACTCATGACCCGAAGGAACATAGCACAAGAGAAGAAAAAACACTGACCGTTTCAGTCATTATAAAAAAAAAACAAGTAACGTCAGTGTCTACCTTCCCTGACCTCTAAATTTAACGAAACCTGTTTGAATGAATTATTGCTGTTTAAATTATATATATATATATATATATATATATATATATATATATATATATATATATATATATATATATATATATATATATATATATATATATATATATATATATATATATATACGGTATATGAGTGTCGCCATATTTGTCGCTGTATGTCTGATTGTTGATGTTCAAAGACCCAGTTAGACAAACAACATTAAAGTTCATTTTCTCATCAGAATTAATGCATTTAAGAGATTTGCTTTTCAAACGTGTCACTTTACCTGCCATTTCGATTGACAATAAAAACATCAAGTGTAAAAGAATCAAGAACAACTGTCGGAATCTTAAAGCTTTATGACGTCGAAGTTTTTGGGATGTAAATATCTACAAATGTGCATGCTTTGGAACAATTAAATTGACGTTAAATAATTGCGTTTCCATATCTTGTAACACTTTAGACTACAGCTTAATTATATTCTCTTCACAAACAATAATTAAACCTCGAGTATCTCGTCTCATCCAACACAGCATAACATATGCATGCACTAAGAAAGAAAATAAGCTAATTAAAGTTTTCTTTTTAAAAATATTAAAAATTAGCCTCGTTAGAGTTAATTAGCGTCAGCTTTCGTCTTTCTTTGTTTAAATGATTGAAGAGTTTTTGTTCAGTTTTACCTTGTTGAAATTTTACCTTTCATTTGAACAATTTAAAGACAATTTTTATTTTACTCTATTCAATAAAATACGTTTTGTTTTCTTTTTTTGCTGTTGTATGAAGTCTAAACCTAGGAAATCGGTTTAGTTAAATGCTAATATGATGAGTGAACCGAAAGATGAAGCCATGCTGTTTTAGTTTAATTTTAATGTTTTAAAGAAACAGATTCAAACGTGCAGACAATCATTTACCTAGCTTCCTCGCCATCTTGTTTGCATCTTCATTGCTTTAGCAATAGCTTGCTTTAAGTTATTCTAATGCAGCACACATTAAGGAATAAAGTCAGTATCAGTGATAGTAGAGTGCTACAAATTGTCATGTATCACTAGTATCCAGAAATATGGATTAAAGAAATAAATATATCCAAGAAATAATTTTAATTTCACCGAATAATATAAATGTATTTCAACTTCTGGAATATATTGGTTAACAAATATATTGCATGGTTGGATGCGTAGGCATAAAGAAATGATAAAGTGTTTTTTAAGCAAATATACGTGAATGTGGGGAATGTTATGTTTTTTTTTCCTCATGTGTTGTATTTCTGTAAGAAATTTGATTTTGGTTTGTCAGGATTGTGGTTGCGTAGGGTTTTTAGAAGTCTACTTGTGAAAACTATATTCTCTGAGTAAAACCAAATCCATGTTTAACACTTTCATATGTGATTATATTTTGAAAATGTATTTTAACTCCGTTCTGAGTCTTTCCTGTCGGCTATTTTTTTAAATGATATTGAACCGAAAACGAAATTCCATGCCTGTTTCTCCGATATAATTCCCTACAATTTCCTCCTACCTCAAAAACAAATCTAGTGTCGCTGACAAAACTAACCTGGCCGTTCGTCTCGAAAAGGACCTCCAATCGGTTGTGAACTGGGGCAGGAATTGGCTGGTTAACTTTAACGCCTCAAAAACAAAACTACTCTCTATTAATCACCACAGAGATCCTTCCCTGACTGAATGTCTGACGCTCAACTTCCCGAGAGCACCTCTATGCGGCTGCTCGGTCTCACCTTATCTACTGACCTGAGATGGAACAAATACATTGAGTCAATTGCTTCGTCCACCGCAAGAAAAGTTAGCTCCTTGTGCTGCGCCAGGAAATTTTTCTCCCCGGAATCGATCCTTCAAATCTACAAATCAACCATTCGCCCTTGCACTGAGAATTGCTGCCATATTTGGTCTGGGGACCATACTGTTTGCCTCGGAGTTTTTGATAAGCACCAGAGGCGGATATGCAATATAATTGCCCCTGTTTTGGCATCTCGTCTGCAGTCGCTCTCTCACAGACGCGCCTGGTAATTTCATGGTAATTGCTCCGATGAGCTGCTTTCGCTGGTTCCCAGACTTCGCGAATTCAAGCGTCCTACGAGGCTGGCATCCCGCTCTCACCCTTTCACTGTTGAAACTGTTAAATGTAGCCGCCTCTTCTACTCCAATAGTTTCATATCTCGTACCTCTCGCCTGTGGAACTCCCTTCCCTATTCCAGTTTCTCTGATAGCTATAATCTCCAACTGTTCAAATGTAATGTCAATCGACATCTCCAATTGCCTTGATCTATCCACTACCCTTCTCCTCATCCTTTCCTCTATCATTCCTACCTGCTCTCGCTCCAAATCCTCTGTAACCCCTTGCGTGCTAGTGGATACCCGCCTTGCTAGGAGTGAAATGCTTAAAAAAAAACAAGATTTGAACTGTCAGAAGTCAATATTGTGTGAGTGTCGGGAGGTGTGAAAACACTATCAGTGATCACATGGGTACAGACTTGGCATCTGGGTGATATTCCGATGCTGAGGTGGTGAGTTATGTATATCAGATGATGTTAGCTTGTTTAGGTTGGGGGAAAGGCTGATACCTAGAGTTGAGTGGATTATCGATGAATCACACTAATTGCTTGGTCGAGTTTTAAATACTGGGAATCTTTTATTAAGATATGGGAAAGCTTGTGAATATTGTAATTAAAATGACAATATGTTTTGCATCCCCCAAGCCATAGGCCATCACATTCCCTGCAGATGAAACTGCTTTGGCCTTCTTTGGAGCAATTGAGGTGGGGGTGGCGTTTCCACTGAATGGATTCTCTCTTTGGTTCTGGCTCAAAGTGATAAAATAAATACTCATCCTGGGTTAGGAAACGTTCAAGGAAACTAGCTGGATCTGTCTCAAACAATGTCAATGTGATTTGATCAGCCTGGTGCGCTTTTGATCAGCTATGAGGAGACGTAGAACCAACCGAGCAGAGAACTTCGTCATAACAATTTCATTGTGCAGAATATTAACTCTCTCACGGGATATGCTAATAGCATTGACTATTTGATTTATAGTCAATCACCTGCCATTCATCACCATTCAGACAGTTATGTGACATGGGTGATGACGCTCAGGCGATCATATATCTTTTGATACATGACTGACGAGGCAGATCTTTTCCCGCAGTAGGTTGCCATTTCTTTCTCTGGCAGACCAGTTGCCATCAAAGGCTATAGAGCCCGGTCTGTCCTGCTATTTACCCATAGCTGGGAGGAGAAGACGAGGATTCATAGCTTTCCCAAGAGTATTAGCATGTAAGTGAATGTAATGGATTCGACTTAAATTCGAACTCGGCTCTCCGATTTTTCAATCCGAGCCGCTATCCATAGGGAACACGATCAATGTTTTCCTCCGTGGTGGCAGTTGTTAGGATGACCAGACCCTGGATAGTTTTCAAGATTCCCTTCCAAAAATTCAGCTGCAATGTTGATAAATCTGGGTGGGGGTGCTGAACACTTTTTTCTGCTGCTACTTGATAACCGAACGATATTAATTTTGTCCATTTTCATTTTTTCACCACGGTTGATTTGTCAGAAAGGAGACTTCCTGGTGATATCGGCCTGTAGGGGTACATTTGGAAAGTTCCTGAAAACCATACCGCGGTCAGACCCAAGCCAAGTAGACGGAATACATGGGGGTCGTCGATAGTTGTGCTTGCACGATGTCACAAGTCATCGTGACCGAGGGTTTGAGTGTGCTGGCTTTGTTTACATTATTGATCAAGCTCTCTCACAGAAACTGTAACAAAGGACTGCTCAGCATAGTTGCAGTATGAATCACAGGTGGGATCTGAGTGAGCGTCTACAATAGGTAGTAGTAGACGGGTATCCTCGAATACGAATAAACAGCTATTATGTGTATGTATGTGTGTGTGTGTGCATGTGTTTATGTATCTTTATATACATAATTATAATTATTTTTTATATAAATAAAAGTAAAAGCATATATATACATATATGTATATAAAACTATATATATATATATATATATATATATATATATATATATATATATATATATATATATAT